>WAAB01010914.1:0-10947 GCA_013389865.1 Piaya cayana | reverse complement strand
TGCTGAGCTGGGGATGCAGGGCAGGGAGTGCAGAGGGATGCGGGGCTGGGGGATGCTCGGGGGGGCACCCAAGGCGGTGAGGGGCTAGGGGGATGTTGAGCTGGGGAGTGCAGAGGGATGCTCGGGGGGGCACACAAGGTGGTGAGGGGCTGGGGGGGTGCTGAGCTGAGGATGCCGGGCAGGGGGGCGCAGGGGGAGGCTGGGGGCACCCCGGGCGGTGCGGGGCTGGAGGCTGCGGGCTGGGGGCGCCGCTCATTGGCGGCCGGTGCCGCTGGGCGCGGGGCGGGGAGGAGGCGCTCCCCCCGCAGAGCCGGGCCCGGCCATGTGCCGAGAGGGTGTCTGCCGCCGGCTCGCCTGCTCGCCTCCCTGAGCTGCCCTCCCTCGCTTTATCCCCTGTTTGTCATTTGTATTCTGATCTTTCAACTGTTTCTTTCTTTCTTTTTTTTTTNNNCTTTTTTTTTTTTTTTTTTTTTTTAAATTTCTTCGGCGTGGATGCTCTCCGCGCGTCTCCCTCCCCGAGCATCTCTCTCTCTCGTCGGGAGACGCGGTCCTCACCTGAGAGATCCAGCACCTTTCCCCCGTTCGAAGGTAAGCGGGGAGCGAGGGAAGCGGAGCTGGGGGCTCCCCGGGCTCCTCTCCCCGTCCTTCCCTTCTTTTGCCGTGTTTTTATCCCTGTTTACCTCACTCCATCTTCCCCCTCCGCATCCTGAACTGCCTTTCAAGCTGCGGTGCGGCGGCTGCTCCCGGGGAACCGGGAGCTCATCCCGAGGGAATGAATGAATGGTTGGATGGATGAATGAATGCCAGGGGTAGAGAGCCCTGGCCGGGAAGGGATGCGGAGGGGCCAGGCAGAGCGAATCGGGACGCGGAGCATTCCACAGCATCCCTTCCCCGACAGCCTGTCTCAGAGGAACCATCCGAGTCCCACCGCCTTAGACCGGGATGGAAAATACTGGAGGGCTCCAAGCTTGGGTTTGCTGGTTCCTACAGCATCTTTAGATTCCAGGCTATTGCTGGGAAGTCAGTCATGGAAGCATCTCTCGGGGATGGGGTGGGAAGCTGCCCCCATCCCCTGCCCTGTCATCTGGGTGCGTAGGTTATGTCCTTCTCTGCCAAGCATCTCTCGGAGATGGGGTGGAAAGATCCTCCGCCCCCTGCCCCATCTGGGTGCGTAGGTTGTATCCTTCTCTGCTAAGCATCTCTCAGGATGGAGTGGAAAGATGCCCCCGTCCCCTGCCCTGTCATCTGGGTACATAGATTCTGTCCTTCTCTGCCAAGCATCTCTCAGGATGGAGTGGAAAGATGCCCCCATCCCATGCCCCGTCTGGGTGTGTAGGTTGTGTCCTTCTCTGCCCCAGGGACTGTTTGTACTCCTTGCATGGTCAGCATGGGCTAAAATTGGTCTTTCTTGGTCATCTGTCTGGATGTCTCACCTGGAGGCAGGCATCTAGGACAAGGTTTTGTCCCTGTCTTGTGTCCTGGTCCCCAAGAACATGGGAACCCTCTGCTACATCCAGATGAGTTTGTAGCAACTGCTTAACCCTCAGGTTAGGCAGCAAACCAACCCACTAGCTCACCTACACAAACAGTGATGGAGAGGAATCGGAGGTGAATGTGAGGAAGGTGATGGCATAAATCAGGATGACAGGACAAGGGGGAATGGCCTCAAGCTCCACCAGGGGAGATTTAGGCTAGAGATTAGGAGGAAGTTTTTTACTGAAAGGGTCATTAGGCATTGGAATATGCTGCCCAGGGAGGTGGTTGATTCGCCTTCCCTGGAGGTGCTTAAGTCACGAGTAGACGAGGTCCTGAGGGACATGGTTTAGTCTTTGATAAGAATGGTTGGACTCAATGATCCGATGGGTCTCTTCCAACCCGGTGATTCTGTGATTCTGTGAAATATTTGTAGCTTGGCTTTGGCAATATTTGATTAACACAGCAGCCGCCTGGCTCTGTGCTCTCAGACGCACATGGATGATGTTCAGTGTGCTAAGGGCAGCCTGCAGGCTTGGGGGGGGCTGCGAGAGGGAGAGAGAAATCCCCC
Source organism: Piaya cayana (assembly GCA_013389865.1). Lineage (NCBI taxonomy): Eukaryota > Metazoa > Chordata > Aves > Cuculiformes > Coccyzidae > Piaya > Piaya cayana. The sequence continues at coordinate 8,903 of WAAB01010914.1, read as the reverse complement.
AAGAGAAGATGGCTTTTCATTTCCCCGTATTGACTGGCTTCAGACAGGATTATTTATGTTTGACATAACAGATCGCCAAACTTGGCAGGTAGTGGGGGTGTGCTCGTGCTCATTAAGGTAGACAGTTTTCTGACAGAATAAATTAAAGGTAAGAGAAGACTGCACTTCGAGGTTCAACAGATTGTCTTCTAGCCTAAAACGAGCACTGAAATCAGCATAAAACCTAGATGGTAAAATCACGCGCTTTTCAGTCTTTCCTGATGGATGACTGTCAGGGTAGGGAACCGGGTGGATATGCCCCTGTTTAGAGTGCAGGCAGCGCTCCTGGGTGACCTCGTTTGAGCGAGAGTACCTGGAATGATGGGTTTTTTAAGTCTTTCTATCTTCTCTTCACTGAGTAAGATTCTAAATTATAGTGCTGTTAAGGGGAAATAGTTGATGTAAATTGTGCGTGAACTGAGTGCCTGAACTACCCGCATACCTGTATTCAGGCTTTTGCCCCGCTGCGATGGTGTGTGAATCACGGGGGGTTGTTTGCAGCCTTTTGCGGTTGGTTTTCGTCTTGCCTGAAATGAGCAGAAAGATGCGTTACGGCTGTCAGTCGGTGAGGAGGGATTTCAAACACCTTAAAGATCGTTCGGCTGTAATTAGAAGTGTAACTTCCTTCCCCTGCGTGTCAGGATTTCTGTGGATGATGATGACAGGACCTCTTCGGGAACAGTGCGGGATGCTCAGTAGATATAAAGAACTTCAACAAAATCCCCCGCAAAGCGACTGATGTTGATTTATCCCCCCTCGGTACATTGGTTCTCACTTAGGAAAGATGCGCGGATGTGAGGGAAAAGGAAGGAAACAGCATTTGTTCCTTTCTGCTCCCTTGTCAGTGAACACAGATTACAAATACAGGCAGCTCTTACATACCTGTGCCTACCTGAGCACAAAAGAGTTGCAGAACGTTACCAGTGCCTTAGTTACTGGCTGTATCTCCGCTGTGTTTATCTTTGATTTCCAGCAAAGCCTGGTAGATCAGTCTAGCTGTCGCATCCCCTCCTAATCCTGGGGACTGCAGCAGTCCCCAAACCCTCGTGCAGGCGACACATGGGCCAAGCCTGAAGGTTTTGTCTCATGAGCTTTGCAGTCTAAGGAGAACATGTTCAGAAGAGGCTAAGGGACAGAGCCACTTACTGTCAGTGGCATATTAACCCAAGTCTATCTAAAGGTGTTCCATGTCTAAAGCTGAGGAACACCTGCTGACCCCTTAACCATACCCAAGTACCCTCATCAGGCTCTTAAAAAGTTTTGATGAAGGCCAGATATAAAAAAGTGAAGTTACTTAATGCCTTGGGCATTTGTCTGCAGCCCAGAGAGCTCAGCTGCACCCTTGCAAGCTGAAGAAGCCTGTGCCACTGACCCTTGGGCACGTCCTCTGTTCCCAGCCCGTGGGTCAGTGGGAGGTTTTGCAGCTGGCCAGGCTGTAAGGTGTTTATGTAACTCAGAGCTTTTCATTTGGCTGCACAGCGCCTGTCTGTGTTAGCGCTGGTGTAAGGAATGGGGATAATTTGGTACCTTCTCACTCACCGCGCTCTGGTACCTGGTTGTTGGGTTGTCATGGATATGGATAAGGACATAGCCAGTGAAGAGGTGCTTGTGGAAAACCAGTGAAGAGCCCTTGCAGGGCTCCCGCAGCTGCGGCTTCTGATGCAGCTCGTTGAAGAAGAGCATGGAAAGGATGAAGGAGAGGTGGCAGGTGTTGGGGTTGAACTTGCAGCTCGTTCCCATTCCAATTTACACTTCTTCCTGTGTTGTCGTCTGTTATCTCCTTCTCTCCTCATGATCTAATTTAGTACAGCAGGCAGGATTGGTTCACCCTTTGCCTGAGAAAAAAAAAGAAAGTGTATGCCCCAGCACCGCAGATTGGCAGAGAGGTGGCAGATATGTTGGCTGATGGACTCTGACCCTCTTCAGACCTTCCAGCCAATTCAGATCACAGCCAAGGCCAGTCTGGACAAGGCTGGGACCTCAGGAACCTGTGAGCCCTGCAGTCCCCTCAGAAACAGTGCTGGGCAGAGGTCAGCTGGAAGGTTGAGGAATAAAATTAAAAGTCATCGTGACATTTTGAAACAGCTTTAGACCCATTCTTTACTGGAAAGCTTAATAACAGCCATGACCCATTAACAGCAGTTCAGGGCACCAGAGAGAGGACCTGGCTGCTATGGATTGTGCGGTTCTCAAGGTGCCTGTGCCGGAGGCAGAAGAGGAGGGGGTGGGAGTGAAGCTGGTTCAGGCCAAAAGCTAAACTCTGATTATTTTCCCCTATCCTTCGTAGCTGGGAGGATGGATTTCTCACTGGAGTTGGGGGAGCAGCAGTGTAAGCCACAGCCTGGAAAGCTGTTGGGAGATGCTGGTATTGTCCTGGTGCTCCTCTTGGAGGGCCGTGGAGTGGAGACAAAATATAAGTCAGGGGCTGGGAGAGTTTTGTTTACCCTCTTACTTCAGACAGGGGTTTGTCAAGCTCATTGAAACACCCGTGATGGGTCAGAGCCGGCGTTTAGATTCATTCAGAATAATAACACAAGACCAAGAAGTCTTCCTCAAGCTGGCGTGGCCATGAGGAGAGCTCAGCCCCTCCTCGCTGTCTCCAGTGCTTCTCTTCCAATCTCTTAGCCCCAGGACAAAAGTCACCCGCAGTCACACACCACCCAGCATGGCAGCGGGTGAGCTTGCCGAGCTTTCCTTGAGAGCGACGCTGATTTTCTTCTCCCCAGCTGGAAAGCTCGTGCCACTTATTCCTGCCGATGAGCTACAGGGAGGGATGCAGCTCCCACGTGGGGCCGAGTTGAAGGTGCACGCAGCTCTGCTGCCCTGGGAAACGTCTCTCTGATCCATAGCTTTTATCAAAGAGATAGAAACTTGTCATGTTCTCTGCAACAATGTCTGACATTATCCAAGCAATTTGCCCTTGGTGTGTTTCCAGAAATAGTTAGGCCTACAGTAGACACGGCTGACATCTGGATGCATGGCTGTTGAGTTTGGAAACATTCAGTAAACAAGACAGGATCTATTGTTTAAAGGTTATTTCAAGAGACTCCTAGCGAGTTATCTGCCCGTGAAATGGGGAAAGCCTTAATGGCACTGTGATAATTGCCTTTTTTCTGAAGGACATTTTAGAAGCAAGTTCTCAGAAACCCCAAAGCAAATCTCGGCCCATCCCTTGCCAGGCCAGGGACCTGATCCAACCTGAAAACTTGAGTTTTTCTCTTTACCTCAGTGCTCTTTCAGTGAAGCCTGAGAAGTGTGCATCTGGCTGTGGGATGAATAGGTTGGAGGGCACAGATAGGGGATGAAGGGGAGAACACCAGCACTTCAACAGCAAAAAAAAAAACCCTCTCAGATCAGAATAAAAGGGCAGCAGGCTTGACATCAGCGGGGAGGGAGAGAGAAGGAGTCTTCCCCGCAGCTTTGAAAAGAAAATAAATGTCATTAGCCGTGGGGAAAACAACAGCCTCTGAGCACCTGAGAGGAGGGCGGGAGGCTCTGCAGAGAGAGGGGGGCTGGCAAGGGCTGCCAGCACTTGGAGGACTCAGCGAGGCCGCTGTAGGGGACACTCTGCAGCCCACATCTTTATTCATTGTGTTCCAATTCATTTAATAGCTTCCTTAGAAAAAAAGAAAGAAAGAGAAGGGTGAGTAAATTTCTGGCAGAAGCAAAGTGCCAGCCTTCATCCCCTTCCCTCCCCCAGGTGATAAGGATGCTGCTTGCACATGGCAGAAGGGGAGAGATGCGACTTTGCTGTCGCTCACGTCACCCATACCTCTGCACGCCCTCCTGCCAGAAATCACTCCTAGCTTCTCACCTTGGCCCCAGAGCAAAGAGAATTAATTCTCACCATTCATTACATGCCCCTTCAAGAGCTGTGACGGGGAGAAAACCATGTCACGACTTCTCACGTCTTTCTGGTTTGCCAGTGATTTTCTCTCAGAGGGAAACAGGGGGGAGAAACATCAAGGGGTTCCCATGGAGTCCCCTGGTGCCCTGTGCCCAAAGTGGGACCATCCCGTCCTGAGCACTGGCTCCAGCCCTTCTCTGCCTCATCTGGTGCTGCTGTGAGGCTGTGTCAGTGCTGCAGAGGAGCCCTGGCAGCGGGTGCCAGCAGAGAGCTGTAGTTCAGAGCTGTTCAGAGCCTACACAGCCCAGCCTGAAGCTCCCTATCTGCCTTCTCCCTTCTATTCACCTGCTGGTGCTCCAGCCCTGCCCTCCCGTGGGTCAGTTGCTGAGATACTGAATACAAAAACTTAGGTGTCGAGAAAAACATCAGAGCTGCAGACTAAAAAACAGGCTCTGGTGAGAAAACCTTGTAGGTTTGGGGGTTTTTTTTAATTGCCACTGAACTCCAGTTTTTCCAAGGCTGTGCTGCTTGGCCTCTCTTGCCCAGGGAGTAAAGGAGATGATCTTGCTAGATGGGGGATGAAACCCTCCTCACTGTCAGCTTGAGGTGTGGCTTTGAGCCCACACTGTGGCTTTCCTCTAGGTACAAGTTCATCAAAGGGTCTGAGCCGCAGAAGCTCATAAGCTCTTTATACTGGGGGAATTGCAGGCAGTGGGAATGCCACACAGCTGGAATATCCCAGCTTTCTGCTGGAAGGGACTTAGCAAACTGGGAGAAAAAGTCCTTCGTGGCTTCACTTTTTCCTGTGCAGAGCAGTCCCTTGTCTCTCAGCTGCCTGAAAATCTAGGCTGGACAAAAGTGGCCTCTCGTAGCAGTGCCTGTTGTGCTTGGACCTGGCACTTCGAGATGTGGATCTACGTGGTACTTTAGGACATGGTTTAGTAGGCGGCATGGTGGTGGTTGGCTAACAGTTGGACTGGATGAGCTTAGAGGTCTTTTGCAACCTTAATGATTCTATGAGTCTATGACACTATGACCAGCAGCACTGGCATCAGACATAGCCAGGTTGTCTCTTCACTCACTGAGAGTTTTGGACTGTTTGAGGTTATGGGGGAAAACACATCAGCATTAATGAAAGGAAATTAGCCGCCTGGGGAAGACAAATGCCCAGATTGCTGGGTGATGTAGCTGCTTCGAAACCCTCCGGGGACCACCACAGCCTTGTGACAGATTCAGAAGCCATCATCTCCTTGACCTCCCCACAGCCTTAGGTCAATTCAGCTGAAGCAGATCAAAATGTCTCGAGGTTCAAAGGCTTGTAAACCAGCACTGATCATAGCAGAGAGACGTCTTGGACTTTGTTGTAGAAGATGATCCCTGGGCTCCATTGAAGCCGGTATTTGCTGTGGTGACGCGGGAGCGTGCCTGGAGACAGAGGGAGTTCACAGCAAGTGTCAGACGAGTCCCAGAGCAGCTGAGTTACAGCGTGCGAATCACAGCTCTGCTAAAACATCCACTTACAGGCACCATTTCCTGAGAGAAAAATAACTTACCTGCAAATAGCTCTGCTCATTTTTATTCCCAGTATTCCGTCTTTACTCCTCTGCATTGTTTCGGGTTTTTTTTTTCCTTCCCTAAGAAATAATACAGTATTTTCTGAGGTAACTGGCAGGGACAGTGCAATCTCTGTATGGAGAGTCTGCGCTGAAGCCCGACTGCTTCCTCAGTAAGTGGAGGGTGTTTGGGCTTTGCCGTGTGGTTTACATCTGGGTTGCCTTTGCTCTCAGTGTGGATTTGTTTTAAGACCTGTCATGGGTCTTCCTGCCTGAGCTGTGGCAAAGTATTAACTCTCTCCTTTGTCTGTTGCCTGGCTTCCTAGCTAGATTACAGCTTCTGCACTGCAGGGAGGCTCTTCCTAAGGGGTGTCTGCCTGCATTGCCCCTGCAGGCAAGGATGCTCATTCTTCCTCCTGGTTTCCCACCCTTGCGTCCGCTGTGCATGCTGTCGCTCTTCAGTTAGCACAACACGTATGACTTACAGAGCAAGATATGATGCCTTTTGTGGCAACCCAAGTTAAACTTCCTCCCCTGGGGAGAAAATACGACTGTCAGAGGCTGAGTTTTCAGCATGTGCTGCGGTGTCCTGGCAGGGAGGACGGCCTGGGAAATGTATGGCCTCGCCGTTGGGGATCTCTCCCTGTCTCCTCTGCGAGCCAGTGCGAGGATTTACAGGCATGTAATTTATAAGGCGCTCATGTGGAAGGGAAAGGAGGTGTCTTGGTTTGATTGGAGTAGCCTGCTGGGTAGCTAAGCCCTGGATAGATTAGTGGTGGGATCTGGGGGAAAAATAGCCGTGCTGCGAGAGTGGGAGGGGAGCTGGGAGGGGATGGATAATAAGCATTGATCTGGATTTGCTCCTAGGAGAATTTTGCGGTTTTATTGTTATATTACACAAAGGAGGGAATTCAAACTTATATCTGCCCCATGGGTTTCCTTTGAGGTGCCGTTCCCTGTGCGAAGAGGGACAGGCAAAAAGCTGCGTGGTTCTGCGGCTGCCGTGGCCACAGCTCTGCCAAGAGCATGCCCCTAGCAGAGAGCAGGGCTCCCCCTGATTCCCCACCCAAATGCTTCAAGGCACTCAAAATGTGGTTCTCAAACCCTTCCAGCTGTCACCAAAGCCACTTTCTTAATGAAAGAGCTGAACCGCACCTGGAGAAAGGGCAGCTCTGATCCGCAGCGCTGGGTGCTGGCACTGCTGAGCTTGCTCCAGCTCGGGCAGCAGCTTCCAGGGACTTGGACATCTCAGGGTCACAACTCCCCTGTGGGGAATGCTGGGCTGTGTGAAGTGCCGGAGGGCTGCGCCGGGCATCGCAGAGCAGGGCTGGCTGAGCTGCAGCCGGGATTTCACCGCAGAGGCTGCTGCGTCTTCATTTCTGGGATGTTCCTGGCTGCTCTTTGCAGGGGCGGCCTGCAGGGATCCCCTCTGGCCATCGCTGCTTGTGGCATCCCATGGGCAGGCGCATCCCCCTGAGATAAAGACAAGTATGATATATATGCAATTAATATTAGACAGTTCCAGCTTGTTTTTCGTTATTTGCAACAGCTTAGCATTACTGACTTCTCAGGAGTTATTCCTGCTTCTCACAGCAGCTCGTGGGAGCAGATTCAGCCCACAGAAAAAGGGGTTTTCTTGGTTGCATCTATTTTCCTTTGTGTTTCTGGCACCACATCTTTGTTTTTATTGTATTTTTAAACAAAACAGCATAGGTTATAGGAAACACAAGGCTATGATACCAGTTTCTGAGAAACCAGGCACTGATCTTACTTGCTTTCTGGAGACCTTTATAAACGTTATTGAATTGAAACGTCCTGTGACCGCAGCAGAAGTTCTTGGGTTCCCACCCGCTGCCTGGTCTCTCTGCTGTCAAGCCCAAGAGCAGAGGCAGGCAGCTTGCAGGGTGTTTTATTAAACAGGTCTGCGGGTTGAATGAGTGTATTTCCAGTTCCCAGAGGAAACCTGTGGTTTGTTAACCTTGCGAGGGGCGTCTCCTGTGGGCTGAGCTCCATTGCAAGCTGGACACCTTCAACAGGCTCTGGTCTGCTAACCAGGCACAATGAAGATGTTCACATTTGCAGGACGGGGTTTGTAAGACTTAAACTTATCTGTTGAGCGGGTTTCTGTATGATTGACCATTGAGGCGGGTTGTTAATGAGGTGTTTGTTGTGGTACTGCAGCATCATTAAGTCACGAGTAGACGAGGTCCTGAGGGACGTGGTTTAGTGTTTGGTGGGAATGGTTGGACTCGATGATCCGATGGGTCTCTTCCAACCCGGTGATTCTGTGATTCTGTGATCAGCATGGCCAGGTGATGCCTGGAGAGCTCAGACGTCAGCGTAGGTTCAGTGAAAGGCTTTGCTACTTCGATTATCGTGACTGCAAGNGAGCACGGCTGCTGCTGGTACCCCAGCCTCCCTGCCCTTCAGCACAGCCAAGGAAGGGCTTTAACAGTCGGGAGTGATTTGGAGCGTGGGTATAATGCGTGGCTTTCAAAGAGAAGATGCTTGGCATTTTCTAGTCCTTTGAGGTGCTGCAAGTCAGGCATCATTTAAGCAAGGAAGGCAGAAACTGCAAAAACTGCTCGGGAAGATACTGGCACTGATCTGCAAACCCGAGGAGCTGGGGAGCGGCACAGAGCCTGACACGTGCGGGCATCAAACACCAGCAGAAGCGGTGGGAGCACCCTGCCCTCCCAGCCTCCCTCCCTCGGTCTCCCTGCTGTCTGGTGCTACCATTTGCATTGCTTTGGCTCCTGGGGACGGTGAGAAGATGGGAGAGTGAGCGTGTGGGGAGCACAAATCACCGCATTGCTCTCCAAGGGCCTCTCTCGCATCAAGGAGTCGTTTCAAAGGCAGGGGTTGCATCGCTCTAATGCTGACGCGAGGCAAAAAGATCCATCACATGTGTTTTGATTTCTGAAAGATGCTGTCCCTGGGAACAGTCGATATTTCAAACATTTGATCCCAGCAGCTCTATTAAGCCCACATGGTTTTGAGTAGAGCAATTTATGTGAAGGTTTTTCTGTATCTTTATTGGCCTAATGATGGTTTGGAGCTGAGCTGTGTGAATTGCTTCATCTTCTCTGCTCTTTTTTCGCTTATGATTTTGTAGTTGTGGAGTTTCTTCTTGCTCTGAGTTAAATCTCCCCCACTCCCATCTCCCAGGAAAAGCTGTAAAAGAATTAAGGTGAGGACCAAAAGGAAAATTTGCTGGAACCGGCTCAGTATCAGCTGCCAAGAATCTGAAAATTACCCTCTCAGACAGGTCTGTATTAATTCCCCTGCTGCAGCAATGATAAATCCTTATTAAAAAGGATAACATAAGGAGATTTTACTGCGTGTAGGAAAACTGCTGGCCACAAGCAATGAGGAAGCCTGTTACCCTCTTGTTCATGGCCAGAGCAGTTAGTGAATATGTGTGCCCTTCCCCATGAGCCATGGTGGCCAAGAAAGCCAATGGC
>WAAB01010913.1:9830-160325 GCA_013389865.1 Piaya cayana | reverse complement strand
GTTGTGGAGAGGAGGGTGCTGGGCTATTCTCCCAAGTGACAGGGGACAGGACAAGAGGGAATGGCCTCAACCTCCGCCAGGGGTGATTTAGGCAGGACATTAGGAAAAAGTTTTTCACAGAAAGGGTCATTGGGCCCTGGAACAGGCTGCCCAGGGTGGTGGTTGATTCGCCTTCCCTGGAGGTGTTTAAGGCATGGATGGATGAGTTGCTGAGGGGCATGGTTTAGTGTTTGATAGGAATGGTTGGACTCAATGATCTAGTGGGTCTCTTCCAGCCTGGTTATTCTATGATTCTATATTTCATGTGTCTGTTCCTAACTTTCTTCTCCTCTTCTGCTACAGTAGGGTAGGGACTCTCCACTCAAGTACTCCTCTCATGAAGTTTTTCTAATTCTGTGTTTCTTCATGTTGCTGGTATAAATGTGTCCTCTAACCTAAGGCAGTTAAATGATCTGGATTGTAAAGTAACTCTCCCTTCCCATGCCTCAGTCCCTTTTCTCTCATTTTCTTTCCTCTAGTATTTGTAATCTGGGGTTTTTTTCAGTGACAAATAACATAAAGCAATCTTCAACTTCATAGCTGCAAACCTAAGGGGAGATGGATGAGGTACCTCTATAAACTGCAGTGAAAAACAGTAGAGGACTTTACACAGGCAAAACAGTTCAGAAGTTTAACTGTTAGGTGTCCCATGCCCCACATCAATGCTGAGAACTTGTTACTTTCTCTGAAGGTACAACAAATAAGCATAGGCTTATTTTTTACTACTGTGAATTTTCAACTGATGTGGTTTAACTGTTGACTTATGGGAGGAGTTGCAGAAATGGTACATAGGATGTATGGTGGGTAAACGGATGAACAATGGTTTATAAATAAGCAGAATGTGAAACAATAAGTGCCAGGCCAACACGGGATTCCTAAACTCTGTTTGCACAGTGGCAGTAGCTGGACATAAATTGTGTTCTTATCTCTCTTCCTCCACTCTCTGTGACACATTTTGCCTTCTACCCCAGACCCTTATTGTATGGCTTCATCTTCCCAGCTGATACTGTGCACAGACTGGGATTCCAATCCGTTCCCTACTTCTTTACAACACAAGTTTAGCTCTAATAAAAAAAACAAAAAAACCAAACAAACAAAAAAACCAACCACCTAAGTGCATCCTGTCACTCAGTTCTGCTTTACTCAACTTTGGCCTTGATCATGCACTCTTAGACAGTGGTTCAGAGAATCAGCTCTGACTGGGAAACAGGGAGCTGCAGATCAGTTTGGAAGCAGCTAGTATTTCAACAGAACAAACTGCAAGGAAAACCAAGAGTCTTTGCTCTCACAGAATCATAGAACAGTGCAGGTTGGAAGGGACCTTGAAATATAACCTGGTTCAACCCTTAGTGCTACATGTCATTTTGAACCAGTTCACAAACTGCTAATTGTGCACATCACTTTACACCAACAGCTCAGCATGGGTTTCCAGTGCTTATGAACTCCAACAGCAGAGAATCTATATGTCATTGAATACTCCTGAAGGACAAAATCCATGATACCTCTTTGCACCTTTCCCTTTCTGGCCTTTGCAAATCCATGTTATACGCTAGAATAAGCAGATTTTTTCAATAATTTTTTCAATGAAGAGGGCTAGATACTGAAAAAATCTTCATAAGAGACAATAATATATGATGCTAGATTAACTTGAAATTGTGAAGCTTTGCTAAAATTATTTCCCACTGCATGAATTTCTCAGCCTTAGAGAAACTACACATTAAAATATTAAGGATGTAATAGACACTTTTGTAAATAGTCCCCAGTGCAAAGTACTGTATTAGTTACAAAAAAGAGACATTACAGAATGACATCAGAAATCCGTGTAATGTGGTGACTCGTACAAGTGAATGCAGCATTTGGCCAGCAATACAATGCAGCTCCTTGTTGGATGCTTGTGTTATTCCTGGCACAAGACAGAAGAGGAATTCCATCCGGGAAACAAGAGTTTTCCTTCCTTATCCAGTTCTTTAATAAGTCAATAGGACTTGCATGAGAAAGTAATAATCTATTTGCTGAAAGTTGTTAATGATACAGAGACAAAAATGCACACTCTTTAGATGTGTGACTGCCTGGGAAACTGACTTGACAAAATAAGCCAGGAAGGTTTATACATCATAGATAAAATTTCTGCAACATGGATAAAATTTCTGCTAAAACATCAGGCTAAATTGCAAAGCACTGATTTTTTTTTTTAACTTGACCCTTCCATCTTCATATTTTGTAATATTAAAATAGTTATTATTTAGCATGTATGGTAACTAAAAAGTTAAAATATGAGACTATGAGAAGAGGCTTTAAAATTATTAGCTAGCTATACTAAATCATGCTAATTATCACAGAAGCACCATGAAAGGGTGCAGAGGCAGAATCATGGAAGACTCATTAAAACTGAGAATTTAATGAGTCTTAATTTTCTCTGTTTCAGATGTTTTCAAATTTCACCCTACTCATGACAGGTACATTCTTGAGAGCACAAAGTAAAAAAAGATGTCAATTGTGCTTCATTAAAATGCATTTTTGTCTTAATTTATGAGGGATTGCTTTACTTATCAAAATTGACTGTGAAAATCTGTTTGGGAATTATTACTCTTTTTAAGCAAATACAATTGTAAAGCAAAAGCAACCTATCTGCTCCTGATATGATCTGGATGGTAGATAGTAAATGTAGGTCTGATCTTCCATTGTTTTTAAAGCAAAAAGTCTGAAGAGCTACTGGTAAGAAATCATATGACATTAACAGAGCCTAAATTGCTCTCATCTGAAACCTTTTCTTCAGAGGTCTAAGGAGAAAATTTTGAAGTGTAAGGGGCCTTTGCTACCCACTTGCCAGAGAATGCTCATGATAACTGAGATAGGCGATACCTGAAGAGGCACAGACATTATAGATCTGAGTCCTCTGTACCCCTGTAAGAGAATGCAAATGGCAAACAGTGAGAGCAGGACCTTGTCTGCATCTGGAAAGCTTTTTAGGAACCATAGGTTTCTATTTTGCTTCTCTGCAATAAAAGTAGAGGAGACATAAAAAGCTGGTAGGATTTTAACATAAAAGTAGGCAGGAAAGGAGGGTGTTAAGTTTGAGTACAAAAGCATGGAGTGTCCAGAGAGATTCCTCTCTCCCTCCTACAGGGTTTGCAGAACTCCTGTTGAGGTATTTGCATGTTCTTGCAGATTTGTTTACTTGCCGGGCAGAAGCAGGGAAGGACGTGCTGAGGAGAAAGGGAAGTCAGGGGTGCTTTGCTGAAGTTGTCTGTTCCTCTTACTTTTCCATTTCCTCTCCCTCATGGTATCAGCAGCTAGGGGAGATACCAAGGGGGAACTGGGGCTAGTGGATAATCTCCTGTCAAGCCTTTTACATGGGGGTATATAAGGAGGAAACTAAAGGGGTTTCTTCCCTGAGAAAGTTGTTTCTTCCTTCTCTTCCAACCTAATCTCTTCTCCCAGCTCATGCTCCCTCTCTGGGTGCCATGATGCTGCTGACAGCAGCTGCTAAGATAGCCTTCCCCATGCTTTCAAGCTTACACTGGCTTCAGTCAGCCCTAGGTCCCTCCATAACGGGCTCAGACACAGCTGCGAGGCACAGAGCAAGTCAGGGTCCTGTAAGCTGATGGCAAGGTAAACCAGGGCACAGGCACGGCCACTGCTGAGGCTCACAGGCTAGAGAGTCTGAAGGATGTCATAAGGGCAAGGAAAGGGCTGCCCATCCTCCCCAACTCCTTCTTTCTCCAGTTGCTGCTGATTTTCCCCCATACACAGCTTCTAGGAAATTCCCAGCCAGTTATCCTGCTTGTTTGACTTACCAAGGTGGCCACCAGGTCCTCTCCACACTCCCCTTGCCTCAGAATAGAGTTAGATGCTGCAAACTCACAGCTACAAGCACATCACTTGCAATTTAGCTCCTTAATTCATCTAATCAAGCTGATTGATGATCATCCGTAGTCCTCAATGAGGTGCAAGCTATGGGATGTGCAGGGTGTTGGTGCAGTGGCAAGCTCCATGAGTCCTCCCAGCCTGTGCTTCACAGGGCTACATCTGTATGCATCTGGGATCCTGACCACTGTGGCAATCTCTGCACTTTCATGACAGTTTTCTGGTGACATGAAAAGTTCTGTAGAAGCCTGATGTTTCCATTTGGTCTGTCTGGCAAAGGGAATTTTCTACTGCTATGCTGCTTTTAATTCCCCCTCAATTCCTAGTTCTGAACCTAGGCTGGTGGAATTCAGGAGCACTGGCATAGGTGAAAACCACAAAGCTTGCAGAGTGAAAAAGCCTAAGTCAAAAGCTGCTTAATCTGAGCCTCCCTCATGAGTGACTTTTGCAGACAGAGTCAGGAAACAACCTGTGACACAGTGTGGGACACAGTAGGGACAGCCCAGGGATAGAGCATAGAGCGGAGACTGCAGTGCAGAGCAGATGAATGATTTGGTGGAACACAATAGTCCATACCTTTTGTATTCAAAGGGTTTCTTAAGATTTGAGCCAACAGAGCACTTCTAAGGCCAAATCATGAAAAAGAAAGCCTTCTGGCTTTTTGCATGTAAGACTGCTTTATACACAGGTGCTTTGCATCAGCTTTAGATGTCCAGAGGAAGGACTGTACTCTGGAAGGAACACTCTATTAAACTGCATACAGCCAAGTGGAAACAGCTGAACATGCACCTGACTGTGATGCTCGGGAATATACTGGCCTTTCCTTTGTGACAGAAATGCATCCTTCAAAAAGCGCAGTCAGGGGAAGGAGACTCTGTCAGCATCGCTTGACCTCTTTCTTGAATCTGCCAATTCTACCTTTCCCTGGAAAAATACTTATAGTGGAAACAGATTTCTGTACTCCATATTCAGATAAATGTAAATATAGTAACAATAGTAAATGATTATAACATTACAGAAATTGAATTATGATGATTTAAAAGAGTCTCAGCATTGACTTGAGGAGCTTTCAGGGGATAGCGTGTCAGCTGTCCATGAGCAGTATGTGGAAACCCTGGTTGTTCCTGTAAGCATAATATTGCGTGTAGACATGAGAGAATGCTGCTGTTTCACTTATGACCACGTCAAATTTCTGTCAGAAATACTAAGAACCACCTTCAAATGGCAACCCAATGGAAATGCAACGGCACATTTTTCAGGAAGTCTAGCCCTGTGTGCAGACACAAAGATAACGTCGACTGACACTACAAAAAAATTTGTTTTCATAGGGTGCCATAGCAATTGCTGGTAGAAGCTTTTGCCAGTGTCAAGGAATGTTGAGGTTTTGCAGAAAATCAGGTACTTTCCAAAGTGATGCTGTAACAAGATTGTTGCCACAGTTGGATGGCACTTTTCCCCATAACTTGGCATTCCGGGGAGTGGCACAGTGTCGTTAAGCAGGACTGCTAACTCTACCTTGCAACTTGATGAGGTTGACATACCTGAAATGTAATCCCCCAGGAGCTGCATGAAACCAGGTAGACTGTAACTCACTTGGTACAAGTACGTACAAAGAGATTATTAATGGAGGAATAAGTCATTTCTGCTGCTGCTCCTTCTCTGCCACTGGGAGGCAAAAGCCCTGCAAGAAGGAGGCAGAGGAGTCAGGGGCAGACATTTGAGTGAAAAACTGAGCTAACATTGACTTTCTCTTGCTGAGCACTCTATGTGTATGCATGTGTTGTATATTACAGTTAAACAGAGCAACACTATTCTGACTTAGCAAGGAGATTGTCAGACTTGCTTTAATGATACTAATGCACCTGCCCTAAGGTTCTTTTCAATGTACTTGTTTTTACTATTTATACACAGTTTAAGAATTACCTGCCCCAGCCAAACATTTCTGGCTTTTTCTTCTCCCACCCTCACTCACCACTAAGGTCCCACCTGTTCTGGGATTTTGTAATAGACTAGGATCAGTGAAATTAAGCAGGGTAAAAATAACATGGAAAGAAAAAAAAACTTTGCATTATTTCATTTCTGTTTACATCACCTCCTACAATTGTACTGACACATCTGTGAAGGTAATGAGATCATGACTATGATGATATCCACTGTGATTATTGAATAGGAAAGCCAGAGGTGTTCAGATGAAAATGCCCAATCTTTCAAACTATTTCAGGGCACAGAAACACATCAGTAGATGAAAAATAACTTTAAAAGATGGACTAGCAATTAGTGCTGAGAAAGTCAGTGACAGTCTTTCTCTCCTTTTTATTTCCTGAATTTTTGACAATTTTAATTCCTAAGCAGCCACTTTTCCCAAAGGCACATGGAAAGAGAAAGCCAAATAAATATCTGCATAGAAAAAAATACCTAAAACTGTATTCATAGAAATTGCACATGAAAACAGCAACATGCCATTGTTACACTGGGATTTAGATGCTGGTGTTGATCTATACAGAGTCCATAGTGGTATGTTTATACATGAGAAGACATTAACATTATTGATATTCTTGTCTTGCTTAAATAGAATCTTGTCTCTTTTTTGCTCCTGTTGTTTATTTGAAAATAAAAAAGGCAAGATATCTACATGCTGCTTTCAGGGTTGTGAATCCTATTCCTTAAAACATTAATTAATTGAGATTCTTTCTTCATCTGAAAATAGCTTATACCCCCAAATCATTCATAAACATTCCTCACAGAAATAAGTGGAAAAAACCAGAGGATTCAGGAAACTATTGCACCTGCATGTAAGAAAACAAGTATATGGTAGACATTGCAGATGGGCAACTTGCACAGCAATTTCACAGTTTAAATGGCTACTTTCATTGTATTTGTTGCAATTTATATTCTCAGCAGCATTCTGTCAGTTACAGATATTTATTTCTTTGTATCAAATGCAAAAGAATATGACAGGAAATGCCTAGCATTCAGAGTTGCAAAGATGAGCTCATTCTTTGATCATTGCATGGTCTTCTGTCACCAAAACAGTGAGAAAACACTTGCAGTCATGTTTACCCATGCAAAATGACTACATTGCTACAGTTAGCACCTTAAAACAATCATGAAGACCACGAGATGGAATAACAATAGTTGGAAAGTCTAATCTGCCATAATATTAATAGCAAATGCTTCATCATCATTGAATGCTTCATCATCCTAAATGCTTCATCATCATTTACTTTCACAAATAAAAGTGATTTTATAAATAAAATACAGTGTGTAGCAGAATGAATAGCACAAAGAACTGCATTTCTTCCACTAAGAAAAAAAATATTGCATTAGGTAAGAAAACAAATTTATTATTGCAATTAACAAACATGAAGCACATGACACTGTTTGTAACTCAAATAATCTCACTCCCGCACTCTAATAAGCTTCTGAGTGAGCTAAATAGAAGGGTTTGTGAAATTAAGCTGGAAATATCAAACTCTTGCAATACTTTATTTTGAAATCCAAAAGAGGTTCAGAAAATATTAAGTTATGCAGAAAGAGAAGTGACAGAAAATAAGGAGGAGTCAAAGAACCTTTATGAAGCTCCAAGACACGCAATTTTTCTTGTGAAATATCACCAGTATGCAGAGCTTCAGCTGCTTTGCTGAGCTGTGTTTAGTAGTGTTCTGTGTTTTTGGTGTCAGTCTCCCTTCAGCACAAAAAAAGGTTTTGAATTTTTTGTGAAGTGCAATTTCTTAGTGTTGGATTTCCTATCTTGTATTATTCCTCAAAGTCTTTGATATGTGTAATGAACTCACCGGTACAAAGACATTAGAAATGTGTGATCATAGTTTTTTTTTAAAAAAAAAGATATTTCAATATATCAATAGCTTTATTAAATTGACCAGGAAAATCTCTTGATATCCTCTTGGCAAAGATGGGTCCAAGGAGACCTCATCTTGAATCCTGTGTTCAGTTTTGGGTCCCTCACCACAAGAAGGATGTTGAGGCTCTGGAATCTGTCCAGAGAAGAGCAATGTAGCTGGTGAAGGGGCTCGAGAACAGGCCTTATGAGGAGTGGCTGAGAGAACTGGGGTTGTTTAGCCTGGAGAAGAGGAGGCTGAGGGGAGACCTCATCGCTCTCTACAACTACCTGAGGGGATGTTGTCGAGAGGAGGGTGCTGGCCTCTTCTGCCAAGTGACAGGGGACAGGACAAGGGGCAATGGCCTCAAGCTATGCCAGGGTTGGTTGAGACTTGACATCAGGAAAAAAATTTTCATGGAAAGGGTTACTGGACATTGGAACAGGATTCGCAGAGAGTTGGTTGAGTCACTATCCGTGGAGGTGTTTGAAAGATGGGTGGATGAGGTGCTGAGGGGCATGGTTTAGTGATTGATAGGAATGGTTGGACTCGATGATCCAGGGAGTCCTTTCCGATCTGGTGGTTCTATGTTGATGATGATTCTATGATGAAACATGCTGCCTAATACCTGGTAAGTGGGAGTGTATGCAGTCATGCTCAATGATAGCAGGTGACTTGGTTTTATGACTCAAGACATCAGAATACTCTTGTATTTATGCTTGTAATTACCATACATAATTTCAACAGTCATTATTCTATAAAGACTCAAGCTTGTATGCACCAGTATTGCTTCGCAGGACTTTGCAACGTGGGGTAAATGGAGTCTTATACTTTTAGATATCACATGGTTAGCCAAATATTCTGGACACATTTTAGTTCCCTATTCCCTCAACACTTCTTGCCTAATATCCTGGGGAGAGCAGTTTTCTCTACTCAGCATGATAGTGAAACCCACAATTATTATTCTTATGCAAACCTTCACAAAAGAAGCAGAATTCCTCTTAGGGAAAAGACCAAGCTGTTAAGGTAGGTGATAAACCCATACATTGTCTTATTGTAGGAGCAACTTTTTCTGACTATATCAAAATATTGGAGAGCTTTGTGGAATCCAGGTAAAGTGTTGTACATGTTTGTGTTAGAAATAAATGTGCAAAGTTCAAGGAGAAAATGAATCAGTAGAAAGTATTACATTTAACATCATGTAGCTGAAAAAATTTAATCATAGACATTACTGACAATTAGTTATGAAGCTGAAAAGACACAAGACTGACAGACATTAGTTTTCTCTATCTCGTTTTTCAGTTTAATTCCCTGAAAGTTTACAAAGAGCAGTTTTAATTTAAGTGACCTTTGCATTTTGAAGAATAACAGAAATTCTATCACTTAAAGGCAATTATTTTCAAGTATTTCCTTTTGAATTATTTGAGGCTGACTAGTTTGTGGGTGGGACGTTTTATAATATACCAGACTCTGGATTGAGATATCAGTGTATATATCTTGTTCAAAGTGTGTTGTGGGAAATGTTTTTCTTTTCAGCCGTGAGTCAGGATGGTACTCAATGGCTGAAAACTGCACAAAATTCTCTTTAAAATCACACAGAAAATTGAAATTCTAGAAACAAGGATAGGAAATTTTCAGTGGCAGGAACATGAGTTTTGCTTTCTAGAGGTTTGGAGATGTTACATTAGCTTTACTGGAATAACCAGAGTCAAATCAAATATATTAATAAAACAGTCACTGTATATACTATGTATAAACAGGGTTTCGAGTCAAGATGAATGTGCCTGCTTCACTCCTGGACAGCCTTGCTAGAAAATCTACATTGTTCTGAAAACTGTTGATTTGTAAGAAAAATTATTTTAAACCCCCAAATTATTAGGTATCATGAAACTGCATGCTTATATATAGCTATGTTAAAAAACAAAACAAAACAAAAACCCCACAACACCTAACTATCCTTTTTCAGAATGGGATATTATTTAGTCTGTTCTTATTGGACAGAAGTTCTTGATGGAAAATTGAAGCTGTCAGGTTTCTGTGTTGAAGACTGAGTTGCCAAGGTTTGATATTTTTTCTGATTTCATGCCAAAAAAAGCGCAAGAAAATAACCATGAAACTTTTATGTTTCACTTATCAGGACATAAGATGAAGAGGTGGCCATTCATTGATAGATGTATTAGCGTCCTGCTTAGACTGACAGCAGTACTTTGGGACAGAACTGGGATGTCATCTGGCTGTTCTAGTCAGGCTCTATGACTTCACGAGTCCTGGTCTCACACTGACCTGGAATGTATGAACTATATTGACATCTCATGTTCCTGCAGTTTGCCTTTCAAATATATCTCAGAAAGCAGAAGACCCTGCCTCATTATTTAGTATCTGATGAGGAATAATTTCTCTTGTATACCAATCATTGTATTAGCATGTCTTTTTCATTTGGGCAGGTGCTGTCTTTCTGCCTTATTTTCATACTTCCACATTCATAGGCACAAGGTATTGTGACAGCTTAACTCCACTTTCTAAATACTGCACTCACTATTAGAGTGAGTCTTCTTTAACAATTAATTATAACTAGACGCAAGGGGAAGAATGTGTGGAAAAGTTAATAGCCAAGCAACAATTTATTATGAATTCAGAATGGCACAAGCATTTTGTGCAAGCAGCTAACCTCCCTCAAATCCATTATCTTCAGCAGAAGTTAAACCAGGCCTTTATGTTGCTAAATAGTTTTCATATCTGTATATTTTTGCAATTGTAATGTGTCATTCTTCCTTGCCTTTTCTGTCCTCTTGCATATTCCTTATATGCTTCCCATGGGTTAGGGCTTGATTCTCTTAGTGGTTACCAGATTCTGTGATTATTTCTGCCACAGAGTTCATGAGTATACACACTTTTCTTCTTAAAGGCATAGCTTTATAAAGTTTATTTCAGTACTTTCTAGCAAACTCATCAAGATCTGATTCTGTTAAAAGATTATGAGTTTTTTTAAAAGACCTGTTTAGATCATCTTACTTGGAAATAGAGAGGAAAAATTTACAGATAAGAAGAGAAAAGATGAGATTTTTGCTTTATAAATCAGATGTGTATATATTTTGAAGAACTACACAATTCCTTGTACAGTCAACAGTTATATATATTTTGTTTGCTTAATTAAAGATCGTATGCACAGATATTTTCTATTCCATTCATTGATTGCTGTTTGGAGAAAGAGCAAACACAAGGGGAAATTGAAATGAAATGATCTTTTGACTTCACTGAGACTGGAAAATAAATAATGAGACCATATTTATGACAAAACTAAACAAACAGGTTTTGATCAGGCTGCTAGTGGAAACTGGAATATTCACAGAAAATTCCAGAATATAACTGGAACCTTCATATTTCATGTGTTCTTGTTACTCTGTACTTCTCTACAGAAATGTGTAGTTATATTGTAAATAATGGAGAATTGTAGTTGTTTACACTGAAGCGTAATTATCTAGTTGTGGAAGAGGTCTGTACTTGGTATCTGTGTGAGTCATTGCTGAAGGCAGTGGGAAACTGGGAAAGTATATACAAACCTCCTTGATGAATCTATGGCATGGGAGCTGAAACCTGGGTATTGTTGTAGATTTGAGCAAACATTTGAATAATGCAGCTATTTTGTATCAAAACAATGCTACCATGTACCTTATGTGTTGCTTCCAACTCAGATTAGAAGCTTAAAACCCAAAATATTTTGCACTGTTTCCCAACAGACCACAAAGAGAAAGTTTGAAAATAACTCAAGTACTTCTTGCATGAGACTCCTGTGTCCCATGGGCACTTTGCACTTGGGGGTGGTAGGGTAGTGTGAATTTTATCTCACTTCAGAATCTTTTCAAGTTCCCATTTCATGACTTATAACCTATTTTATGAGCTAATGGAACTTGTAGTAGCTGTTGTTTCTGGGAAGGGAAACAAAAACTGTGGGGATTACCCCACAGAGCAGGACCACAAATAAAAGATTCTCTCTTTTCCTAGTTCCTTGTCTGTCCACCTGGCCAGTCATATTGTGCGCTAGAATCCACAATATGGCTTCTAGCATAACACATCTCATGAAAGCAGGAACTGGTAATATACATTAAAGAGAACAAAAGATTTCACAGAGTTTCTTATTCTCTTCTGATTCTCAGTGTTATCTTTGCCACTTACTACTACTCCCTGTAAATAAAAGAGAGAGGTAACATTGCTGATTGTTAGACCTTCCACATGCCCAAGAGCTTTTAACACTTGAAGAGACTGTAAATCTACTTGACTAGGGCAAGGTTTGTTTACAGTACTTGGAAGGAATTTGTTAAAATGAATCCATTGACACTCCAAGCACAGTAGTAGTGGATGGTACAGTGTATTAGCAAGCAAGTATATATGTAATGGCTCTAGCTATTGCAAAGATGTAGAAAACATCTTAAAAACCATATATCATAACAAGAAAGATTTTCAAAACCACAATTCCTGGTTCAGAAAGGTCTACATGCTGAATGTCTCTTGTCCAGAACATTCACATTACTGTAGTTTGACACAGTATGTTTTCTTAAATTTGAATAGGTAAAATCAGTGCTTTTCAAGGTATTGTGAGAGAAGTCTCAAATGATCAGTGATACATATACATATCACTGCCATGTAACTGAGTATGTTTGTGTGAGTGCTCATCAGCCAGCAGCAGATGGTTTAAACCTGATAATCTCCTCAGTAAACGTGTACTTCCTCCTTTCCCTATACATGCAAAAGAGATAACAATGCGGTACTCTGAGGACAAACTTCATATATATCTATCTTGCTTTGTCTGCATTTCTTGTAAGTAACTTTAAGTTGTAGCAGCCACAGGTAAAACTATTCCACTATAAAAGGTGGTTAATGTGATATAATACCATTAAAAAGAAGGAAAAAAGAGCAAAAGCCCAATTTAGAAGCTCTTGTTAATGAAGTATAAAAAAAGTACTGAACACCCACTGAACTGCAGTGAATATTAACACAGTTCAATCTTCAACATCTTTCTAAATATTTTCAAGACCCGTATTTACTGTGTTTTGTAGTGATTATTTGTTTCCAAACAAATTATTCAGAGCCGTTTCTAGTTTTAACATTCATGCTTTATACTGTTAGTCTTATCTATTAACTTCCACACATGAAACAGTTCCCAGTTAAACAAGATGTGAATCTGATACACCAGTGTATGTGCTGTAGCTGCACCCCTACTGCCACTGTGGGCTGGGAAAAGAGTCCCTGCTGTTCAGAGCTGCTCACACCCTTTGCCTCCTTCCTTCACCATGCTGTGTCTTAAGTATGCTGAGTTCAAATGCATTTAGAGTATGCTCTCAGTTCATATTAAAGACTGATTCTGAAAGGTATTGAATAAGGCTGACAAATTAAAATATTTTTTAATGAAGATGGCATTTACACACTTGGAATTGTTCAAATTCCTCCTCCCACACCTGGTCCAAAGTTAAGTATCTTTAATAGTATCTGGGTGGTTTGGTTGTCATTTCTTCATATTTCATTCCACATTTTTTCATTTTCCATCCACATATGCACAGTTTTTTTTCAGGCTACAAATGGAGAAGAGAAACAAGGACCAAAGGGGATGGGGGGGAACAGCAGGGAAGAAAATTGCTGAGAAAGGAAAGAAAACTGACACACACTTCCCAACACTGAAGACTTTCTGTTTTCACAAATGAACTTACAGCTCTCCATAGATCTGGCAGGAATAATTCTAGTTTGGTACATAATTCAGATTCTTGTACAACCTATGCTTCTCACCATATTTTTATATTTAATATCATTCATATTTTTAGGGTTATGTTAATTTTTAAATAGTATGCATTTTCTTGTATTTATTAAGTGTTCAATTTGCAATATCATAAAGAAACAGAAATTACGGTATACCCAAAACGAACAGCATCAACACTGCCTAAACATAGTACATGCACTGAAAATTTTGAAACATTGTATAACCACAGTTAGGATATAACAAAATGCTCAGCTCCTCTAACCCTACAGGAAGATGTGCAGCAATATCTCCACAGCCAATCAGCAGTACTACAACCCTCAGACCAGGAAACTCTTTAAAGTACAGTATGTGTGAAATTGCAGCGGGGACTTTCTCATTGCTGCTCTTTCTTTTCTCTTTTTTGTGCTCATAGGATGGCAAGTCAGATGTGAAGTCACTCATGGCGAAATTTAACACAGGTAACAACACCAGAGAGGACGTTACTGGTAACAGTCGACCCTTCAAAGTCCCAGGACAACCTATCCATACAGGACTACAGACAAAGAAAGCAGTACTTGAGAAATTTGCAAGTCAAGAAAATGCAGCTTCTACTTCAGGATCCAGTACCTTTCACAAACCTGTTCATCCTAAACCCCCTCTGGGGGTCAAGCCTTCAATTGATGATAAAACAGAGAAGGATCCAAAATCCCCATATTTGAAACCAGTGGCACAAAGGTTTGGGGTTCAGCTTCAGACAGCTAACAGAGAAAATGATGGAAAAGCTGGATGCGCTAAACCTCCCACAAAAATCTGTGACTTGGCAAAGGAAGAGCCAAAGCCTCTGTACCCAAAACCTGCAGGGAACAAGTTCCTTAACTCTGCTCCTCGAGAGAAAGAAAAAAGTCCTCTCGGAATGAAACCAAATTCAAATTTTGCACCACAGGACAGTGAGGGAAAACCAGCATTTTCCAAAGTAAATGCAGTTAAGGAAAAGTTCACATCTGCAACACAAGAAAATGAGCCCAAGACTCCTCTCTCTAAACCACCTCTTGCACAGAAACCTTCTCTAAACCATGACGTCTCCCACACTGAAGACAATTCTAATAAAAATGTTTTTCTGCAAAAAGGACTATCAAGCCCTAGACCAAATATACACTCATTTAAAGCAACAAAGGAAATGGATGAAAATAGTAACTGTGCTGCAGAAGCTGCAGGCAGTCCTTTTTCTCATGTGACTCTGAAGCCTGTTGGTCACCAGTCCAGCTCAACTCAAGGTGCCCCCAAAAATGTAGAGCATAAGACTGAAGAAAAGGGAATGAATGCTGCCAAGAACATCTTTCTCAACAAAATTATTCAGGAAGAATCGGTCTCGTCTCCTAAGTTTCATAAGACAAACACAGCACTTGCTGCAGGAAGGCAATCAAGTGAATCACAAGAAAAAGGGGATGGAGATAGTAGTTTAGGAACCCCCAGGCGAAAAGCCTTGACCCCACTGTTCAAGTTGGGACAGCCCCCACAGAAGCCCAGCAGACCCCCCAGTGTGGACCTGGAAATTTTCCGGAGGAACAGACCAAATGACTGTGAGTTCTCTCTGTTATTGCTTTCTTGGGTTATTATCTTTTTTATGTGCTTAGTTCCCAATTCATTTTATGTGGAAACACTTCTTTTGTTATGAAATAATGCAAAACCTGTGTCAGACAAACCCTTAAATCTTTATCATATGCTTGTACTTCCATACGGGACAGAAATTAAAATTATATTCTCCCTCCCTCTGCAAAAAAGTATAGGATAAATGCCTTCTGTATTGGGCTTATTTATTTTTCTAGACTACTTAGATGTCTCTATAACTTTTGCCAGGGAGTTTGATTATTTTTCTGAACAAACATTTAAGTCCTGACTTCCTATAAATGAGATGTCGAAGTTTTGTGTCCTATTCTCAACAGTAGCTTCCTGGGCAGAGCTTGAAGGTCACCAGAGTGGTATACTGCAATCTGTAGTAACCGCAGTTTTTTTTTTCTTTTTTGCCTTTCACAATGACTAATCACAGCATGACCCTATAAGCTGCTGTATTTTAAAGTTTGTTTAGAAAGTTGAACACTATGTAAAATTATAGTATCAATTGTTCCCACATAGACCTGCATCAATTTCGTACTAGAGCTGAATCAAGACTCCCAAAGTGCCTCTTGGATTCACATTTTGTGTTAGGTTTGCATGATTTCTGTAGTGTGGCTGTCAGTAGTATCTGAAGCACTGCCTCACCAGTTTTATGAAGAACCAAGCTCTGAACTTCATGAGTCAGAATTCAGGAATGAATATTAAGGCTTTTCACAAGGTGTTTCTAAAATTTGAGAAGGTCTTTAGTGTGATAAGAGCTTCTGTAAGAACATTTTAATATCCAGGAGGACAAAAATCCCTATTGGAAAAAAAAAAAGCCTTTCCCCTACCTGCATTTACTTTCTGCCTCACTGTCCTGTGGCACAAAATTTGTGAAAAAAAAAGCAATTGCTGTGACTCCACTCCTGCCAAGAGTTCTGCTTCAACAGGTTCCTTTCACTGCTTGAGACAAGTTGCAACAATAATATAAGCTGTTTCGCAGACACTCAAAATATTTCATTGAAAATCTCATGTAAAATATAGTTTCCTAAGGTTAGGCCCAGAAATCCACTATTAACTCCTCGAAGGAGATATTGGTTTTTTGGAGGTTCTGAATGTCCTTAGTTCTCCCTCAAATAACCTATATTTCAAACTTTTGGGTTAGGGTTTTCCTCCAAATCTGTTAGGCATTCTTTGATAATTTTTAAAAAGCTAGAATCAGCCACTATTACTTTCACTTGGAATCATTGATTCCATTTACACATTTCTATTATGCATTTTATAGTAGAAAAAGGAGGCTTTTTCTTTTTTCCCATAGTATCAGGTTCTAGGAATGAAGATTGAATGAGAAAGCCTGATCACATTTTAAAATCAAAGTTTCAGGCTGTGTGGTTTTGGAGAAAAGCTGTTCTTGATCCCAGTGCATGAGAAAAACAAAGACAGGAAAAAAATAATATTGTGTTAATTTTTAATGGATTTTTATTTCTTTTCTTTTTTAATGCATTGTCTGCATTGAGCTCAGAATGTAAAGGATATATTCAATTCTCACACATACTTTTTAGCACAAGTAATTTTGTCTTGTTATATCTTGCAACAAATTTTGTCAGGTGGTACACACAGCTAAGTAAGTTAAGTAACTTCTGATAACATGTGGCATTTCACTTATGTTAGCCTGCCTTAACCATCTCTCTCAGATTTAATTTAACAGATCAAACTTAGACTCTTAAATCTGAAGTGTAGTCAGCGAGGAAGAGACATGCCCAGTGGTGTGATTCAGAGCACTGAAATTAGATGCGTAATGCAACTGATGATAGATGCCAAACTGATGATAGTTATTCAAGCTCAACTCTGTGCACGTGCAGTGCATCAGATATGTTCATGTAATTTAATTGATATAAAATATTTCCTTGTGCCTTTTGTATTTAGAATACAGTGTGACGTCAGCCATTTTGAATGCATAATTTTTTTCCAGAGACAGAGCACATTCAAATGGGATATGACTGGATGAAAAACTCAGGATTTACTTTCTCTAAAGAGACTGTCTTTACTCAAGTGCCCAGAGCAGTCTCAAAATGTAAAGGCAGTGTTTTCAACAAATGACGCCAGCAAATGATTTTATTAAAGAGGAACAATATAAGCTTTGCTGACTAGAACTCTCAGAAGTCTCAACAAAGGCTGGAAACAACCAAACCTGCATTTTTTAACATTTTTTTTAGTTTATTTGTAAATAATTACTGAAGGAATACTTCTGTTTGACTCTTTATTTATTCCATTTTTTTCTAGTTCCCATGCAGTTTTTTACAGAAAGCAATTTTTCATCATCTTTTTTTTTAAACTGAAGGTTAGAAATATTTATCCTATTTATTTAAAATTAATCCTGTGAACAAGGCTGTAAGAGTAACACCCAAAATTTTGCTAGAAGGAGGATCTCCAGTTGTCGCTAACCAGCACTAGTGCAACCAGCAGCCTGGAACAGTCATGGTCGAAACACGAGTTAGCGTTGAAGCAGTGTGGTGGCACAGGTTGTCCTCCAACCATGCTGCAAAACAGAACTGATGTGTCAGGCATGGTCTTCTTTACTACACAGTCAGGGTGAGACTGGAAGATTTAGAAGCCACAGCAGTACAAAGGTATTCAGTGCCCCTGAAATTCAAAACTTCCTCTGCAGAGCTAGCATGTACATATGGATATTCTGTTTTTCATTAATTAATTAATTAATTTCTTTATGGCTTGTTTCTGAATGGATAGACGTCTAGAGTTTAACATATTTTCAGCTCAACAAAGTTACACATTGCTGCTGACTTTCTTCGAACATTAAACTTGAATGATAAAACCTACCTGCTTTGGAAAGTCAGTTAAACTGCATAGCTTGCTTTTATTTTTTTAACTGTCATTTCTAAAGTCAAAGTCATGTCAGGAAGAAGACACCCCCACAGCTCAAATTTTTCCTGTACATTACTTTGTCCTGTTAAACAGCAACTTGCCATAGTCACTCAATTTGCTTTTGTTATTCCGCTGATGACTAAAATGATTCTAAGCAAACAGAAATGGTTTTACCATCCAAGCAATCTTTCTGAGATCTGGTTGATCTGTCCTAGGGCAAAAGTTAAGCTTTGTGTTGTCTTTGAGAAGAGAAAAGCTCCACGCAGAGTCATTGTTAAACTTGTGTTAGGGCGTATGTCTGGGTGCAGAAAACCTTGAATTGTCTACTTTAACAATGAGTTAGAACTGTGCTATCTCAGAAGTATCAATTCAGCCTTTTTACAGTGGTTGTTATTCTACCTAAATGCTCCTCGACTGATTTTTTCCATAATCAAGTATTCATTGGGACTAAATTAATATAAAACATTAGATGCTGAAGGATTTGTCTTAGATGCATTAGTCTTACTCACATGTAGGAGGCAGATTTAAACTGTCCAAAATGATTGCGTGAATTCTAAGGGATGCTGGTTTGGTCTTGGCCTGGCTTTGTATTAGAAATTTTCACCTGGTCCTGAAAACAGTTTCTTGATAAAACTTCCATAGATACAAGTGTTTTGCTGAGGAAAGTGACTACTGATGCAGTACTGTTTTCCACCAAAGGCAAGCTTAATAAAATCCCGTCTGTGTCTGCAAAGACAAAGTTCTGGTAAATTCCTGTGTTATGCCCCAAAACAGCATTTTTGCCTGAGAGCAAGTCATATTTACCTCAGCTAAAATTCAATGGGATGCATGTTCTTTCTAGATTCATATAATAATACTAATGATATTGTTTTATAATAAACACCCAAAGTGCACATAGGACTTTCTTAGAAAACAGAAGAGAAGTAAAGTCAGCTTTAAATGTGAAACCATAAGCATACGGTTGCTTCATAGGAGAATGGCACCTGGGCTGACCTCATTGGGATTGTGTGTGTACAGATGGTCACCCACATAAAATCAGTTGAAGGCTCACATTCCCTAGTGCTCAAAACACATCTGAATGTCTCGTGAACAATCAAAATTGAGTCTTTAGCTAAGGGAGAAAATGATGAGCTGTACTGGCAGAAACAAAAGTAAACAGTACTGAATCTGGAAGAAAAGAAGACGTAAGAAAATTCTCACAATTTATAACTTGGTATATGGTTGTGTCTGCAGTCATTGTTGATTTTCTATTCTGAAATGGATTGTATACCCACACAGTGACACTGCTATTTGAGTTAGGTAACACACCCAGAGAGAAAGGAGGAACTAAAATTTGAGGTGCACTGTTAAAGTTTTCGCAACACTGTTGAGAAAGAAATTAACAATCAAGCACCACTCTCAAGGACAGTAGATGTCTTAACTGTCTTTAAAAGCCCCATAGAACTAGTCAGTTATTGCTCTTACTTGATGCAAGATAAAACAACAGCTTCCAAAGTTATAAAGAACAGGGGATTTTTTGTTGTTGTTTAATCACAGGATGTCACAGCTGTTTACTGCAGAGTATGGACTTAAAAGGTCAATGCAGGTTTTCCTTTTTCACCTCCACAGTACATTGGATGAAGTTACACAACAGCTCGGTATTAAGTTTTAAGGGCATAAAAAGAATTGCAACTTGAGGCAAATCTTCTGTCTCTAAGACATGAAACAATAGGTAGTTGATGGCACCAAAAAACACTGTTTAGGGTGGGGTGGTAGCCATTGTGTGTAATCATACAATGGTTTGGGTTGGAAGGAACCTTAAAGATCATCCAGTTCCAACCTCCCCGCCATGGGCACAAACATTTCCCACTAGAATCATAGAATCACTAGGTTGGAAAGGACTCCCTGGATCATCAAGTCCAACCATTCCTATCAAACACTAAACCATGACACTTAGCACCTCGTCCACCTGTGCCTTAAACAGCTCCAGGGAAGGTGAACCAACCACCTACTGGGCAGCCTGTTCCAGTGTCCAATAACGCTTTCCATGAAATTTTTTTCCTGATGTCAAGTCTGAACCTCCCCTGGCATAACTTGCCCCTTGTCCTGTCGCCTGTCATTTGGGAGAAGAGGCCAGCCTCCTCCTCTCCACAGCCTCCTTTCAGGGAGTTGTAGAAAGCAATGAAGTCTCCTCTCAGCCTCCTCTTCTCCAGGCTGAACAAATCCAGTTCCCTCAGCCGCTCCTCATAAAACTTGTTCTCCAGCCCCTTCATTGCTCTTCTCTGGGCTCGCTCTAGAGCCTCAACGTTATTCTTGTAGTGCGGGGCCCAGAACTGAACACGGTATTCGAGGAGTGGTCTCACCAGTGCCAAGTACAAAGGGAGAATAACCTCCCTGTCCCTGCTGGCCACACCATTTCTGATACAAGCCAAGATGCCGTTGGCCTTCTTGGCCATACAGGCCACTGCTGGCTTGCATTCAGTTCTCAAGGGCCCATCCAACCCAGCCTTAACACTGCCAGGAAGGGGGCAACCACAACTTCCCTGGAAAACCTGTTCCAGTGTTTCACCATCCTCATCATGAAAAATTTCTTCCTAATGTCTAATCTAAATCTTCCTTCATCCGATTTATAGCCATTCCCCTCATCCTATCACTACATGCCCTTGTAAAAAGTCCCTCTCCAGCTTTCTTGTATGTCCCCTTCAGGTACTGGAAGGCTGCGATAAGGTCTCCTTGAAGCCTTCCTTTTTCCTGGCTGAACAACCCCAACTCCCTCAGTCTGTTCTCATAGCAGAGGGGCTGCTCCAGCCCTCGGATCATGTTTGCAGCCCTCCTCTGGACATGTTCCAACAGTTCCATATCCTTCTTATATTGAGGATTCCAGAACTGGATACTGTAGTCCAGGCGGGGTCTCACAAGAGTCAAGTAGAGGAGGAGAATCATCTCCTACTACCTCCTGGCCACACTTCTTTTTGATGCAGCCCAGGATACGGTTTGCCTTCTGGGCTGTGAGCACACATTGCTGGCTCATCATTCAGCACTCCAAAGTCCTTCTCTTCAGGGCTGCTCTCAATCGTATAATCTCTCATCCTGTATTAAAACCATGGATTGCCCTGATCCAGGTGTAGGACCTTCCCTAACTAGTACAATGATGATATCTTAAGTCCCAGACCATATACCTGGTAGGTTTTTTTCCATTCCATGCAGAAATGTAGAGACAAGTAGAAGAGGGATAACAACACCTGAAAGTGAGTGTCTAAATCTATGTTTAAGGCTGACAGCTGAAAAATGCTATGCATATGCATAAGTTTTACTCCTAAAAGAAAACCCATGGATTTTTCCCAGAGTACCCTGATGTGTAAAAGCTCACAGGACTGAGCCTTATAGCGGCTAAATATGAGGTTAGATATTCAGAATTCTTCATCTGGGAGTGCTTACTTCCACAGGTAAAGTGACTTTAAACTACAGATGAGTAAACACACACAGAAGCCTATCCTTTTCTAAAGGGAAACATAAAATTAATTCTCAATTGAACTGTAGGTGAAACTTCTCATGGTCTGATAAAAAAAGACTTAATTGTTACTAATTTTTTTTAATAAGAAACATTTACAAACCTGAGCTAGTTAATTTTATATTGCGTGGTATCATTTCATATGCAAGAAAGAAGAATGGCAATCAGAAATATTCAAAGATGGAGGATGTGTAAGACTTCAGTAGTTTAAAATATTGTCTTTGGTAAATCATTCATATTTGAAAGATAAGAAAAAGAAAATGTGTACAGTGATGCAAATGCAAGCAAAGAGAATGTACTCTAAGAAATTTCCTTAAAAAACGATAATTTATTTCCAAATGCAACAAACAGATTAAGGGGTTGGCAATTACACAAAATTATTGTTCAATTCCAGTTAAAAAATAATCAAAAGAGTATAAACACTGATATAAAAAACATCAGTTGCATAAAAAATTCCCGTGCAACAAAATATTGCATTCCAATAGTGGGGTTTTCCACATTTTGTCTTTAGAATCTCTGAACAATCAGCATCATTGTTCCAAATACACACATTTTAGTCTGTTTCAGTTTCAAATGGAAAACAGTGACCTCAGAAATTTTCATTAATAAAATGAACCTCTTGGGAGGAAATAAATTGTTAGTATACTGCTTCAAAATCTTCCTAATATCTTTAATATCAAATGCTTCATATTTTTTTGTCTCTACTCATATAGAATATTTACTTTAATATTTAATCATTCAGATGAATGCTATCAGCAATGACTAGCTGTTTTCTTTAATGAACATTTTGGATTACTAACTTAATTACTCAACTTATTAACTTGTGCTTCATTACCCATGTAATGCAACATAATGGCAAAGATTGGTAAAAGTATTTCTTCCTGTGAACAGAGGCCTACAAAAATAAAAAGATGCAAATTCTTACTCCAGCATTGTTTACATAATTTGTCTAATTCCAACATTGTGCATGCTGCATAATTTTACATCTATGAGTCACTAAGGAAATATTATTTAAACAATGCAGGGAAACTAAGACTTCTTAGCTCAAAGAGAAATTTTAGTATGTGTCAGACTTCAAATATATGAGAGGTATATGCCAAAATTTCTTGTAACTACGAGAAAATGGACTACAAAACATTTTTTTTTCTTTACTACCTAAACAGAAGACCTTTAGAGTTCAAGATGTGTTATCCGGTAATGGTAATAGCAACATTTCCACAACTTCATCACCACAATATTAGGGGAAAAAAGCAGGACTTTTTTCCCCGAGTCTTACCACAAAATGCTTATAAAGTAACATGATATGCCAGATACACTTCGTTGACACAACTAGTTGCAAAGTACATTTTCAGCAAAATATGTATCAATTTAGAGAATGGGAAAAATTCATCCAGTTCCTACCATTCTTGTTGAGCTTTAAATTAAAATTATTAACATAATTAGTATTCATAATACTTTCTGGAAGTTGGACAGGTTTTAGAATACTTAAATCTTTGGTACAGAATAGCTGCTTGTGTGCAGTGACCTACATACTGCAGCCAAAGGATGAAGGTTCATCCAAAGTGTTTCTTCATGAGAAACAAAATAGGTGCAGGAAATAACATGATTTCAAAAACTGTAACAAGGAAACATAATTAACTAGAAAGAATTGCTCTGTTCCATCAGTTTTAGAGATTATCTGTAGCAGTTTCTGTTTTGTTAAATTCCATAATAAAGTCATAGCTGTCCTGCTTAAAGCTGTCCTGTTTCCAGCTGTCCTGTTTTCCCCTCCTCATAAATTCTCCTTTCTAACTAGAGCTCTCAACACTGCTTCACAAAGAATCTTTTCACATGTCACTAACGTGGAAGACACTGTGTTAACCCCATTCAGCACTGACCCTGCTAGAGGGTTGACACTCTTTTCTAATACAACACAACACATCATGTGTCTCATTCAGGTCTTTGCAGAAGTTTAGACTTGTGGAGAAAGTATGTTAGAAATTTACTTTGATTCAAAACAGAAGTGGCCTCCAAACAATCCAAACTGCATGTCAGCTTGTGGCTGGCATTGCTAGTAGTCAGTGTTTAGGTTTATGCAGCAGAATTAACAGGTGTATTCAGGTGGTTTATCTTCACCATCCTAAGTTCTGCATTTCAGACTCTGAAAACTCTTCACAAGAATGATCATTGATAACTCAATTGGATTTAGTATAGTCCACTTCAGGAATGACTCTAGAATTCCTAAATAGACTATGACGAGTATATACATGAGAAAAATATATTTCTGTGCCTCCATACAATGATATAAACATCCCATCCCTTGCCATTAATTTTACTAGAATCAGATCATCTGGAAGGGAAGAAGCATGCCACATAAGGCCTAGCAAACAAAATAGGAGATATTCAGGGGAAAATCTATGAATGTGTTGCAGACCCTATGACAATTCATAGCTGAGAACTGTCCTTTAGTGGTTTATTGATGGATACATTTTATTCCTTTTTAACTAAAACTATACAATTAGCTATTAGAAAGATATTGCAGAGTGCTGTATGGAAATGATCAAGGACAAATAAGTTAAATACTAATTTGCCATGGGGTTCATGTGGTTTTGTTTCTTAATGTGCAAGAACAATAAGCTGTATCCAGAACAAGCTTCTGAAGGAAATACTAGATGTTCATTTCACTCAAGACTTACATTATCTGTAACTTGGATTAGATTTATCTGTTTCCTTAGGCAGACAATAACTTGTCTCATTCATATTCCTATCAGAATGGTTGCATTCATTTTTAAACTGCAGGAATGTTTTTCAGTGCTGTAAGCCATACTAAGCAGTTTAATTTGTAATTTTGTCCGCATATTTTAGTAGAATTACATGACCGATTAAATGTAATGCTTCAAAAAGTTTGGTGCGGGAGGGTTTCCTCCACAGCATTAATATCCCTCTTAATAAAATCTGGAAAAAAATTCTCTCTAAGTGAAGCAGACTGAAAGCATGTGCCCACTCTTTGCTCACTGAAAAATTTAGTCTTACATGCATATGCAGTAATTGTGGTGCATGTAATTATAGCTGGAGAATGAACAAGTGGGCAATAAGACTGAGGGAAATTTAATTCAACTGATCTTTTGGAACTCACAAGTTGTATTGTTGAAAGATGGCCAAAGAAATAATATGCAAATTAGAAAGGAATTCAAACATTTTTCTTTGAAATTGACCTTATGAATCCCATGAACAAGACGACTCCTTTTGGGTCAGATCATTGCATTTGTACCAAATTATGCCTATCGTGTAGGCATTTCATCTGCTGTGGTCTGATATTTATGATAAATGCACAACTTTGACTTTATTTCAGTTGAACATTGTTCTTCAGTTCTACGAACTTCAAAAACTAACCCTCCTTTTTCTTTGTGATATAAAATATTTTGGTGTAATGCCACTAAAAGAAGAATAATTTACCTTCTCTCACTTTCAGAGAAGGGCAGAGAGGAACGTCCTTTGAGGAAAGCTGGAGTTTTATATTTGTTTCCACTAAAAGCTACATACAACTACTTACCCATATTTTTGCAGTTGCTTTCAAGCAGATTCAGCAGAGTTAAGTTCTTGGTAGATATGTCTGGTCATAATTTCAACTTGGTTTCCAGAGTTTTCAGGTAAATGTATGGGGGACCAGGGATAACAGACATCAGCTTCATGAAATCTAATAAAAAACTAGGTAAGGAGCCTTGAAGGTCTTCAAATTCCCATAGACAATCTCATTCCAGTACATTTTTTAATATTGCTCAATTTCACATTTTAAGAGTGGTGAGGCACTGGTACAGGTTTCCCAGAGAAGTTCTGGATGCCCCATCACTGGAGGTGTTCAAGGTCAGGTTGGTTGGGGCCTTGGGCAGCCTCATCTAGTGGAAGGTGTTCCTGCCCATGGCAGGAGGCTTGTAACTGGATGACCTTTAAGGTCCCTTCCAACCCAAATCATTCTATGATTCTATGAACAGATATTAAGCATTATGTGATAATACCCTTCAGATGGTCCATGCATGTGCTGTGGAAACAAGATACCTCAACTGAAATCAGTGAGAAGTGCTGCTTTAAAAAGGACAAATTCTCTATCTATTTTGATGATACTTTTTAATGAACTATGAGCAACAATCAGCAAAGGAGTCTTAAAATGGATGGAGATGTTCAATAAGTCTCAATTTTCCTCTTCACCCTTCCTGCAAAATTTCTCCTCTCAGGAAGGAATTTTGTACAAAGCTGAAAGAGCAGCTTTACTGTTTCACTGGAAATCAAATCAGGAGAGCTGAGGAGAATAAAAGAAAAGAAAATTAAGAAAGAGCGTACCAGGGTTTTTATACAAGTAGGGTCTCAGATCCAGAAGTACAATTATAGAAAACATTCTGTGGTCCTCATTTTCAAGGTGTGAGTAGTATCTCCAATAATCTTTGTGTCTCTGTTTTTACGCTATATCTGACAACAGCATAATCAAAACCACTGAGCTTTGTTAATATTTTAAGTTCACCTGTTTGCTTTGAGCACCTCCAAAGAAGCATAATTCTGAAACCTGAAATCATAGTTTATATCTAAATGTATATGCACGCCAGGGAAGCAGAGCAGAAAACATCTCTCTGCAAATTCTGAATAAAGTAGGAAGTGGGTGATCAGCTGTTGCAGATGTTGTTGCACATTCTTAGCAAACCCTCTGTAACACCCAGAGAGCTTCCTAGATCTTGCACGTAAAAATAGTGAAGTCTTTTACAGTAAAACTAAAAGCTGATGCTGCATTTGCAGAGTAGCTCAAAAGCGTTTTGTTTTATAAATGAATGCTTCTTTCAAAATGCAAAACTTCTGACTGTGTAGCTGCTTGAAAAAAAATTAGACGCTCTTTTATAAAAACTGAAGAAATTCAATAAGAAATTTCAAATTCTAGGGAGTTTTTCCTGCAGAGTGTTTGGACTACCCTTGCAATAGCTGATCATTTTCAGGTTTTCTTTATGTTAATAAAAGCAGAAGCTCTCTGCATCAGGGAGTGAAAAAGGCCTTGCTCTAGGTCAAAGAAAGAGGGTGATAGTCTGTTTTTTAGAGTATGAAGCGAGGGAAGTTTTTCCCTTGTATATGCAAGAGACCACTTTGTTATGAAAGAGATCATCTTACACATGTGAATTACTGTGTATTTAAGGTGAAGTAGGTGCAATAGGAGTGAAATTGAAATGGAAGTTAGTGTGATATGCATTGCAGTTCAGTTCCAGTTTTGTTTCGTAGTCAGTCTTGGACTAGAAATTTCTGAGTTGAGGCAATAGATGGCTTATATGCTACAGCCTGATACCTTGAACATAACTGAATTAAGTCTTTGCAGATAAGTCAGGACTGTGTTGAGACTGGAGGACAAGCTAATGCATTTGCAAGAGAGTGTGTTGCTGATAAAATGCAATGCAGTGGTTTTGAGCTAATTGGAGTTTTTAAGCAGTATTGACTTTGAGAACAGGCATGCATTTTGTTGCAATCCAGACACAGTGTGAGAAAAATATGAACAGCTGAAGCCTGACCACCCTCTGCCTGGCTGGGATAGTTCCCAACTTCAAGGGAGATTATCAAAAATATTTGTCATTGTTACAAGTCAAAAGCTCTGTGTCATTCTACATTCTATTGTAGTACAAGTTGAAATGATTATCAGGTTTGTATATTCAGCCAGTGGTTATTGAACAAGAGGTGTGAGAATTAAAAATGGTTCTGTTGGCTTTTTATCCCCTTTGACTACTACTCTGCTTTGCTCAGGTTGATAATTAGATACTGCTCTTCATCTATGTGCTAATCCCTCATGCATATAGATAACCAGGTATCTACAGAGTGGATAAAGAGACATGGCATTTCAGCTTTGTCAGTATTGGATTCCACATCGCCCTTACACAAGACGTATCTATTACAGGATTTCGAAAAGGACTGGGGAGAACTGGTCCTGGCAAAAGTATTGGTTCCCATCAGATTCCTATCCCACAACTGCTTGTTGCATGTGTCCCTCCAATAAGGACTCCAGGCACTGCTGGGATTTCCCTTCAGTTTGCCACATATTTCTGGTATTAACATCTAGAAACAAAGTACATCAGCATCTTAGGATAGCACTGAAGATTTAAGCAAGGTGAGAATGGATATCTTGTTCTCATACTGCCCTGAAAAAATGTTTTTGACTATGTAGAGTACATAGGTTGCAATTAGCTGGATTTATTTGGGGGTTTTGACTAGTTTCAATTTGAGTTCACACAGGAGAGGCATAGAAATTACAGAGCACTATTATACACAGGCTGGTTTCTCCTGAGATTGGTGAACACAGAATATTTGGACATAAAGGACAGATGGGTTCTTTCTCTAGAGAATATGTTAGCTACCTAAAAAGTATCAATATTTCTCTTTCACAAGCCAGGCATAGCAAAGGTCAAAATCACAAATTTCACATCAAGAAAGTTTCGGTGTTCTAGTCTTCTTGAAGAATGTAGGCAGCATTCTGATTACTGCACATGTGGAAGTTGTTTGACAAGATTCCCTGAGAACACAAGAGAAATGATTGTCGTGATCTGTACACAGTTCTGCTGTTAAGTGCTGAAGCTCTGGGAATGATCAGAGTTCAATGTCACAAGCAGCAATGCATTACAATATTTTGTACTTTCTATGGAGAGTTTCTATGAAATGTTTCTCTTAGCCACTACGCACAGGTTTTGAAGAACTCATTTCTTTACACCTTTTCTTTCATTTTTTTGTGAAGACCTTCAGTTTCTGCATCTGTCTCTTCAGTGTGACAGAGCATGTGAAAATGTTGGGAGTCCCAAGAAGAGAAAAGAGCCTATTTGGAAACTGAGGAGTTAGTGGTCAAAACGACCAAACAATGATGGTCTAGAACACCGTTTCCTGCAATGAGAATGCTCTGGGTGCATGTGAGGCTAGAATGTAGTTTCAATTTGATTTCTTGTTCTGAGTGCCCGGAGCTGACTTCAGATTCACTAGCAGCACAAAGCCTTTCCAAGTCCTCAGAGTACCAAATGTCTCANGTTGGTTCACCTTCCCTGGAGGTGTTTAAGGCATGGGTGGTTGAGGTGCTGGGGGGGCATGCTTTAGTGTTTGATAGGAATGGTTAGACTCAATGATCCAGTGGGTCTCTTCCAACCTCGTTATTCTATGATTCTATGATTTATAAAGATTGAACTGGAGCCAAAACGAAGTACTCCATTAAAACAGGAAACAAAATGCTGAAATATTGTGAAAGCTTTGACTCTGCAGGGCTGATTATAACAACTTTTTCATACCAAATGTCACCTTCCCACCTAACTTGTCTCATTATTTTCAGTATAGGAATTAATGCAGTTGACGCCCACATCAGTCTCAGTCAGTGCAAGTGTTGGTGATTATAACTCTAAAGGCATGGAAGAGTTAGTTCTAATAGTTTAAGAAAATAAAAACGTAGTGTTTCCATTAATACAAGGACCATCTTGTTATTGTTATATTCTGACAATGTGCATAAATTAAAAGGGACAAGTTGTTCAGCCTTCTTGCTTAAAAATAAGCACTTAATCTAAATGTCCTTTCCTGGCTAAGTTTCCATTAGCCTGGATTTGGTTCTCAAGACACATCACATGAAAGAAGTATTATGTACAGAGACTTGG
The DNA here is from genome assembly GCA_013389865.1 of Piaya cayana. Taxonomy (NCBI): domain Eukaryota; kingdom Metazoa; phylum Chordata; class Aves; order Cuculiformes; family Coccyzidae; genus Piaya; species Piaya cayana. Next base: position 131,261 of record WAAB01010913.1, on the reverse strand, counting down.
GCAGAATTTTTTACCTTAGTGCTATAAGCTAATAACAAACCATATGATAACATAATGCGTATATGCATGTTGTGTTTATATACAGCATTGTATGAGGGCAACATAACTAATACCATGGAGAAACTGGTATAGGATTCCTTGTTAAAATACAAAAAAATGAGACCATAAGTAGCACCAATTAAGATGGCTATCATGAAAAAAATCTTTCTGACTTCTTTATTTTTTGAACCCACTTAAAAGAATTCAACACACTTAGATTATCAATGCTATTTGTCAGGAATTTCAGCACAACAAGAGATAATAGCTGATAAAGTCTGTGGATGAACAAAGACTGTGAAGAGTTATATGTGAACACACAAACCTTAGAGACTCCGATGTAACAAGAGCACAACCATATGTAATCTTGGCTCATTTAAACAAATTTCACATTTATTCAAAAGTAGATTTACATGTAGAACGAAGGTGTGTGTACCATACCTGCAGGAGGGGTAGTATAATGCCTTGGGTAAAAATCTAGACATCATAAATAACTTCAAAGTTGAGTAAGGGCAATAATGTGACAGAAAAGTCTAATGCACAATGGCCGTCAGCCTGTAACCCAAAATTCTTGAAAGTTTACCCTGAAAGAATCTTCATATAGTTACAAAATCTTGAATAATTTTTTTGATAACAGGTTTTAGCTTGATGTTTAGGTGTTTACATTTCCAGAACAGAAGGAGGGATAACAATCAGAAAAGATAATGAAATACCCTGAATGTAGTCAGTAGAGATATGGCCAGATGAAGTATGACTTGTAGTTTTCATCACTGCATGTGGCAGACAAGTAGACACAGAAAAGTGTAGAATTCCAGTGCCATATTTTTTTTACAGTGCTGGAAAAGTTAGAGGTATTACAAAAATTAATTGCTAAATGGGTAAAAAAATGCCTTGAGATGAGATTTTAAAAGTTGGGTCTTTAAAGTTATGAAAAAGAAATCTGAAATATTGGTTAAGAAGTCACTAACTTAAGGGTAGGAAACAGTGATTCTAAATGGTCTCTTGACCTAGTAAGCAAAGGTAGAAAAAAAAAATTAATTGAACCTGAAGCCTGATGAACTTAGAAAACAATAAAATGCAGATTGTGAGTGAACTTAACCAAACAGATCTTTTAGTGGTCCATTATATCTCTTATCTTCAAAGAAGAGGTGCATTTTTCTGGAGGGAAAGTTCTGGCTAAAACTATATTTTAGTAGATCTCTAACTGTTAGATTCAACACAGTGGCAAGTATTTTAAATGCAATATCTAAAAAAATATAGAATCAGAAGAGATGTAAAGAAGTTTAGTCTTTCCCTATATGCACAGTAAGAACAATTGTACTAAAACTTACTTGTGTCATAAGCTCAACCTGCCTCTTTAATGTGTACCTCAATCCATGGAAATTCCACTTTTGCTGTTAGAAAGTACCTCCTAACAAATGTTGTCAGCCTTTAAATATGTTAACTTCTTGCCTTTTTCACCATGGAAATGAAGAAAACAAATACATGTGTGTGTGTATATATAAATATATATATATACACACATATATATGTATATACACACACAACCCTTATTAGTTTGCCAGAGACTTAGATATTAATTTTATTCTCCCTCAATCGTATTGTATTTCCCTGAACAATCACCATTTATTCAATATTTCCAGGAATTCGTGTTTTCTAGACCTCTAATCATTCTCACCCTTCTCCTTTGGGCTTTCTCCAGCTGGCACATATTAACCTTGCTGTAGCCTTCTCAGTATTAAGTGAAAGGATTATTTCACATAACTTTTTGGCTACATTATTGAATAAAATCATAAAAAGATGTGAATAAAGAGTTATGTGATACCATATAACTTTAACGTTGGCGTATCTTAAATTGTAAGGAAAGACAAAAAATCACCAACATAATCAGCAGTGTTGGGACTTTTGGTGCTTTGCTGTTTAAGTAATGGAGGAAATTAACACATTTCAAATGTACTGTTGTTGACAATGTATGCTGACAAGTTGCTCCAAGCTCAGCCAAATTTGTCAGAAGTTCTTAAGTTCTTTGTTAGTAAGAATAACTGTCAAGGCTTGGTAATTTTGCTCTGTTTTCTGTGTGACATATGAGAGGTCTTTCTATTAGTTTTCAATTCCCCTTCTCCTGTGTGTACCAAGGACAGAATTTCAGAATCCCAAACAGCTAAAGCAAGCTCTTTCAGTACTTTTTGCATCTTTCAGACTTGATATTAAGCATTAATAAATATTTGTCATTGATCTGTATTTAAGACATTTTTTCCAATGTGGTGAAAGTTGCTTTAATTTTGAAAAGATTTTAAGCTTCCCTCTACAGTTGTGAAGTTAAAGAAAATCTCCAGAATAACAGGGTTTTCTTTTCAATTGTAATTGGTTTGAAACGAACTATGAATTTGCTTTTCCCTTCTCTTCTCCTCTTCCTGAGATTTTGTCGGACTCCCCTCAATACCACTGGGGACAATTCTTTCTGAGTATCTTTTAACCCACTCATGATGAGTGAAAAAAAAATAATCTAGGTTTAAAATCATGGCATCCAAAGAGTGATTTCATTTGTTTGTGATAAGTAACCTCTCTCAACATGAACTCTCAAAGCAATGGTTACTATGGTTGTGTCTTATACACAGAGCATGAGTTCAGTGCAGCACACATGCACACCAGCTCACTCACCTCCTCATCACGGCTTCTGTGCCTCATGCACTGCATCTGTTTTTAAGACTGCATCTGGTGGTTTAATGCATAGCTTCTGTGCAGCTTCTCAAACTGCCATTTTTCTAGCAGGAGCTTGTTAGAAAATGAAACCCAGCCTTTTCCAACTTATGTTGCAAATGCATGCAAATAAATAGAGAGACCTGTATACCTCTGAATCAGTACCAAAATATCTTTACACCTCTCATCCTTTTGCCTTGAAACTCTGTCTGCGAGCAAGGAAAATTCTAGCAAGAGTGAATTGATGCTCATGTGTATTCTTCAGCTAGTCTTTTCAACCCAATTGTAGAATTAAATTATAACTTAGTTGTAAAGCAGAAGGGCTAATATACTGAATGATCAAAGGTTTTTGTGTCCTGTTCATGTCTTGGCAAAGAGTACTTCTATAGGCAGTACACTCTTCTAGACAAAGCCTCTACTCTGATAAGACACCAAATATATCTAAGAAGCAGGTTCAACAAGAACATTTTCTCTAGGGTGTGTGCGGTAATGATATTTTATGCTAATACTTAATGTAAAGAGTGAGATGTCTTCTTCAGCTGCCTGGATTTATAAATTCAGTGTGGTCTGCTTTTTTTTTAGGCTCTAAAAATGAAGATTTGAAACAGGTAGCACCTTCCTCAGCATCACAGTTCCCACCTGTACCTCCACCGCACTCTGCTACACAGCTGCCACCTCCTCCACCAGCCTCTCACCCATCCATGCAGTTCCCAGTAGCTCCCAGTCTGCCTCCCAGAAACATCAAGCCCAGCTCTGAAACAACGTAAGTAAACATAAACTCCAAGGTCTTTAGTTTCGCACCTTTTTCTACCTATTGTTTTTCTCATGCAGCAGCTGCTTAAGGCTGCAGATATCCAAGTTTCTGATGAAGTGAGGTCTCACAGCACTTTTGTTGTCCTGCCTTATCCCTGGCCTGTTTAGAATTAGCTTTTATTAGCTTGAACCCTCCAACTATTAGTCGATTGTTTCCCTAAAACATCTTAGCTATGACAATACTTCTTTTTCTGCCCTATTAGTAAGGAGGGGCGGGAGGCAACAGACACCCTGCTGGCATTTGTAATCTGGAAGTGTTCACAGACTTCAAATATTGGTGGAAAATCACTTGTATCAATAACTGAGGCTTCCCCCTGATTTTTTTTTTTCCTGTGGGAAGGAGACCTAGAAGGGCCAATTCTATGAGCTGATACCCCAGGAAGCAGCTTTACCAGCTGGAGGTACTGAGCTCAGCACTGACAGTGAAACCACTCCAGGAGCTGCCTCATGACCTGTTGTGATAACACAGAGAAACCTCTGCCACATATGGGGCTTCTTTCTTTACTTTTCTCCAAAAGGCTGTGTACAAAGGGGAAGCTCCCAGCGAGAGTTAAAAGCGCCTCCATCTGCTGTCCAAACTGGCCAGAGAGAAGCTGAACCTGAACGACGAGCTGCCCGCTGCCCAGCAGGGTCTGCAAACAGCAGCAGCAGCAGCAGGCAGGAGGAACACATCAGGCTCTAGAGGGCCATGTGCGAGGGCACAGCCGGTGCTTTAGCAGGGGTGGAGCGACAGCACCACCCCAGCCCTGCTGCTGCTGCTAATGATGATGATGATGATGCGGCTGCTGCTGCCGCCGCCTCCGCACCCCGGCTTTGCTGCCCCATCTAGTGGCTGGAGCTCCGGTCCCATCCCGGGCACCCTCCTTGCCAAACGTGCGAGGGAGCCAACTGTGTCCGCTTTGCCTTCAGGATCCCCCGAAATTTAGCTCCAGGCTGTCCTTCTGCTCTCCCTTTTCTGCGTGCTCTTTGTACTCCCCACTCTGCTGAAAACTCTCCCCTCTGCTGCCCACTGACGTGTTTTCTTTCACCCACCTCACTGCTTTTTCCATCAAGTTGATTATAAAAGAACACTTTCTTCTTTCAAGTCCTTTATTTGATTACAGCCTTTTGATGATGACTGTCAGCCCTAGTTTTCTTGCAACTATTACATGTTATTATAAAGTTAAAAGTCGCTGGTGATATTATTAGTTACATTCTCAATTTCTTGTTTCTCTTGGTTTGACAATGCTTTTTAATCTGACATCTGGACCCTTTACCTGGCCTAACTATACACAGCTGATTTTCTTGTCTCTTGTTTAGACTTTAGGCTCTATGAGTCCAAGAGCAACTCTTAGAGCTATATTTAATGTTGTGTAGAAGTCTAGTTTTCTGCTTCCACATCGTGTAAGAATCCTGCACAGGCAAAGATGGTTAAAAAGCCCAACGCAGTATTTCCATTCAGTCAGCCCATCTACTTATTATATTTTTCATTACACACAGATCTCCATGGTATCTGAGAGTCTTTGTCCTCTTTTCTCTTTTTATTCTTTGGATCAAGGTGACCCCATGTGAAAAATCAAGGCGCAGTCAGGAAGAACACTCAGGGAATCTCATGGGTACTTAAGTAGCATAAAGCACTCAACAGACTATCTGGGCATTGTATGAAATAGCTGACAAAAGGACTAGAACCGTGGTGAATGAAAAATGCAATAATAAAAACATCTTCGTAGGTTTCACATGTCCACTTTTTCATCTTTACAGAAGTCCAGAAAATGAAGAGAATTATGATGATGTTGAATTTGTTTCACGGGGTAAGATGTATACATTTTAATTAATGGCAGCTACATGAAGTTTTAAGCATACTGTGTTTCTAAGCTAAGCGAAAGCATATTGTATTCATGCATGACTAGTGTAGCTAATTATGCTGATTCTGCAGTTTCATGGGTGAAGACATTGGCTCCTAACACTAGGTGTTCTATAATTAATATTACAGACTTTCAAGAACTGTGTTAAATATCTGTCCTTCTCCTCCTTTTTTGATCAGAAATATGCTGAGACTATAAATGACCAGATTTTCAAATCTCAATCAAAAGGGATGCTGCTTTTTCAGAACTGAAACTGTGTGCTCTGGTGAAGCAGGCATTGTTTTATACGTGATGAAAAAAAAAATTGTTGACTGTGCTTTTAATGTTGCTTTGTGGTCTGCCTTCAATAAGAGGCAGTGAGTTGCTATGTTGTACCAGGAGCAGCCAAAGAAGCAGATTGTGACACAAAGAATTTCAATCTGCCTCCCGATATCGTCTCTAGAGTTCTTGGTGCGTGCCAGACACAGAATGCATTGTTCAGTGTGCTAGCCATCCCTGCTGTACAGCAATGTGAGTGGCAGAGCTGAACCTCAGCCCAAGCTCTTTTCTTACCTAACTACCTGCAGAGTAAGGAGGACACAGAAGATTGACAGAGTTTCTCCTCCTGCAGCCCAAGGTAGAGGCTGGCTCTGTAAAAGAGCCTTTGGCCTCTTTATTCAGTTTTTAGGCTGGTGCAAAGAAGTCCTTTGAGGTCTGCTTCAGTTTGTTAGGTTTTCAACAATTACTTTCTTGTATATATAGGTATTTTTGTAAAAAAAAAATAGCAAAGGTAGGTTCATCAGTGTCACAAAAAATCTTTAAAACAAGTTAAACACTTCTAAAAATAAATAGTAAAATATGCTGGTTTGTAGTTATTGCTGTTTCATAGTGTAATACAAAAGAAAGCTAGAAAAACTCTGATTTTTGCATTCATACCCTCATTATGATGATTCTATGATTACAAGCTAGAAACCTGCATTTATTTTTAGTTAATATTATTGATATTACTAGCAGTTTGAAAGGAGTGCTAGAGCGAATTGTTTTCTGCATGGTAAAAATAAATAACCTGTTTTTATTTTTTGTCATATAGGTCATGGAAACACAGAGCGTGTAAGTGTTCTCCTCCATGATAAACTTGTGCTTTTTAGAACTAGCTTACAATTTTAGTAAAATCCCTTCAATGCACTAGAAAATTACTTGCAGAATGAATCCAGTATATTGACAGTAAGTTGTAGAAGCACTGACTAATTGTGAAGGACAGAAATAAAACTAGGTAAGCAGAGCAAACTAGAACTAATTATCAAAGCTGGCTAGATGCCAAAAAAAAGAAAAAAAAAAAAAAAAAAAAAAAAAAAAAAAAAAAAAAAAAAAAAAAAAAAAAAAAAAAAAAAAAAAGCTAAACCACCCCTTCTATTTTTTATTGGCATTTATTTAACTGAAATTTTCCAGAAATAAGGGCACTGTTCTATTCTAGTAATAAAGCTCTTGTTTCAGGTAAGGACAGGCTTGTATCATGTATTTAAGTACCCGGCTGTATAAGGACTAAAAGAGTCTCTGGAACACTGCTCTGAGCCCCATTTAAAGCCTTAGCATTCCAGTTTAACCACTGCTAACCCTAGCACCTTCATAATGGCAGTGTAATCATCAACAAAGATAAAGGCTTCCCAGGACTAATATTGCAATTAAAACATCCACTTTCAATTAAGCAATGTGCTATTGTGATTGTAACAATCCAGGACTTTATAATTGTGATATAGTAAAAAAAAAAGTCAGAAAAAAGAATAGTGTGTTTGGATAATGTAGTAACTTGGTTTGCAGAGATTAAATTAGATTGTGTTTACATTCTGTTGTAAACTTTTTTATTCATTTTGTAATAAGGTCCATTTTCTTCAGGGTTTTCCAAATGTATCTAGGCCATTGAAAATTGTATTTTTCTTATAGGGTCAAGAAAGTGATGGAGAGATGTATGAAGACATAAATGACATCAGGTAGCAATTTAAAATTCTGTAACCTATCATATCTTTATTACTAAAACTTTGCTAACAAATATACTTTTTTTCTGGCACAGAAATATGATTGCACTGCAGTATCTGCCAGGTGGTATTGTGTTCAATAATTTCACCTAGGGAAAGTCAAGTTGTTCACAGGTTCTTTCCTACTTAGATCTGCTATACCATGGGATGGAAAACCTCCTGCAGTAGAACCATGTGGTTACTGTGATCTAGATAACAGAAGTCTGATATCTGATTTAAAGAACATGTTTATATCTCTGTTCGGAATTGCAACCTAGGATGAAAGATAAGGTCAGCCCCCAGGTACTATGCACCCAGATAGATCTTTTGTGATGGTTTTCCTTAGACAAATGTACTTAAAACTCCTATGAGAGGTTGGATTTACATTTTGCATGGCCTGAGTCCCTCACAATAACTACAGAGACAGAATATGAGCTCTATTCTTTCCTCTGCCATTTAGCCCTTTACTTTGATGAGCCTCCTGCCCTGCTAATGTCTGAATGTATGCGATTTGTTGTATGACAGTAGCCAAAGAAAAGCTCTAATTCCCTTGGAGTAAACAACAGTCTAACTGTCCCACACAAAAAATATCTTGTTTCAGATATGAAATGACTATCAGGAAAAATTTATTGTTGAAAATAGTTGCAAAGCTATATAACCAACACAGGCAATCTTCATTTAGTCTCTTTTTTAATGTTATTTGAGCATACTGGTTTAGCAAAAGTACGAAGAAAGGAAAAGGAGGCAGCCTCACTCAGTCAGTTCCACAGCATTTGTAAAGCATAACTCTTCCAGCCAAATTGTTAGCAGCAAATGGCAGAGCAGTAGCTATACTCCTAATTACATCCTAGGGCCCAGATCTCGGTACCATCCAGTACATGAGGCACAGCAAGCAATGCACCCTGGTGCTATAGGTACATTCATGATGTGTTGCAGAAGATTGACTGTCATTTGAGAAAACTGCTGTAATAGGTCACATTTAGGTTTAAAGCAACAGTCCAGTGGTAGCTCAGGCTACAGTTCAGGCTGCATCAGCCTTTGATAAATGGGTAAATATTTAACAGCTTCAGGCTCGCACCTAGACTGCTACCAGTTTCCCAGCTTACTTGCCAAAATTATGTCAGAGATGTTTGGACATGCACGTGTAGAATCAGTCTGTTACCTCCAGGTAACCTTCACTGGCATGCTGTCCACTTGAGGACAGCCACTTTAAACTATATATGCAATGTAAGAGAAGGGACAGCTTACTTTATCTCTTGCAGTCACACTAGGGTTTAGAATATGTAGCTTGTATTTAACTGAGAGAAATCTTTTTCCATCACATGTACTTATTTATTAACCTTGGGTAAGGAAGCTCTATTGAGATTTTCTTCACTGCTGCATTCAGTCCTGACAATGCACTTTCAGATCATCAAAGGAAAAAGAGAAGAAGCGGGACAAGGAAGAAAAGAAAAGAATGGACCAAGAGAAGAAAGAACAAAAGGAAAAAGAGAAGAAAGAGCAGGAAATAAGAAAGAAATTCAAAGTAAGCTTTTTGCTTTGCAGTCTTGTGGAAGGCATTTAAGAAGCACTATTTAGCTTTGTCAAGTTCAAAATACGTTTTTAATCTGGCTACAAAACTATTTGTCATGGTAGGTAGCTCAAGTGCCTGGATGAATCGCAAGTGTTTGTAGGATCATTTACAGAGTAAAATGGTAAGCCCAGAACATTATGTGGTAGACTTACTTATGTTAACAAACATTAACTCACATGAGTAATTCTGGAACTACATGGGGCTGCCCACTGGAATTAAATACACGTCTGTTTTGTGAACCTGTGAAATGCTCCATAGGTTAGCCTACTGTTTGCATTTCTGTGATTTTTCCAGTCACTTCTTCAGTTGTTCTACTGCTCTGCAGTTGCCCTCTTTGCATTCCTGATTATTAATTTAAACTGGGTAGCTGCAAAGAAGCTGCCTTTCTGTTTATTTACCTAGACTATTTAAAATGTCAGTGAAAAAAATAATAATGAATACAGTTATTTTCTCTTTCATCTGGATATTTGGGAAATAACTCCATTTTGCCACATCTGTGATTTCCTTCATTGCTATTTCTCTGCAGTTAATGGGACCCATCCAAGTCCTTCATCAGGCACGAGCTTGTGTTGACCACAAGGGAGGGAAGAACGAGCTGACTATCAAACAGGGGGAAGAGATTGAAATAATTCGCCTCACAGACAACCCTGAGGGAAAGTGGCTGGGCAGGATAAAAGGATGTTGTGAGTTCTGTTTTTAGACTGTGCTCCTGAAAGTTTTCACTGCACTCCTGAAAGTTTTCACTGCATGACAACAGACATGAGCATTACACTAAGGAGGAGTCTTGCCAAGGCTGAGTCACTGACCACCAAAGTAAATAATTACCACAACCCTCCTGTCTTTAGCTGGCATGCAAAACTTCATTCACAGTAGGAAGTTGTTGTACAACATAATGTAATGTCTACAGACATGAGAATAAGTTAGAAACACTATGTTGGATCTTCATGGATCTATCGAGAAGTAATTCCATATCAGCCTTCAAATAGCTTTGAAATGTGGCTCTGTAAAAGTAACAAGGATAACATTTTTTTCATGTTGGGTATAAAAATTATATGGCGGTTACTAAAGTGAGTTCTGATCATTTAAATAAAAGAAAAAGAAAATCAATGTGTTACCAGTTTGAGGGCAAGACTCTAAACAGGCTGGGTTTATTCAGAAGAAATGAAGTGGTAGATTTTCCATTTTCAAGATATGTATGAGTAATTTTTATCTTTGAGAAAATCCATTCATTCTCAATTTTGTACAGGCAGTACACCTTTCTAAAATGTCATTCAGCAGAGACAGAGTTCCCAATATCATGTCAACTGCTCTGCTGCAAATTTCTCCTGAGCCATTCCACCCAGAGGTATAGCTAGATCATTTTAGTCAAGATCCAGGGACAAGGGGATAACAATGCCACTGCAGTGTGTCTACCAATCTGAAGCAAAATCAATGTAAATCAAGTGTCTCTTCCTCTGAATGACTTGTCAGAACCTTTATATCATGGACTGCCATGATATATATATCAAGGTTAGCTGAGAAAGGGAGCTTGCTCCTTGATTCCTGGAGTCTGTATAGCAAATTATTCTGCCATAGATCAGAAGCAAACAAAGGTGAGGCTAACTTGGCACCAGCAGGGGCAGGTTTGGGGAGAGATCTGAGACATATCTAAGATTTGTAGTTGCGTGCAACCTGAGGTTGCTTGTGATGAGATGTTTCATTGAAAGTTTACAAAGATCACACAATTCACTCACTGATTCTGAATTTTTTATTAAACGCATCCCTTTATGACAAGCTTTAAAAATACCTCTGCCTAATTTCATGCTTTCACTCATTTAGATGGATACATTAAAACAACCATGGTGGAGATTGATTATGATTCTTTAAGAAGAAAGCAACAACCATCTGCCAGAACTCCTGTGAAGCAGACAGAGACTGACCAAGAAGTTTATGATGATGTTGGAGAGCAGGACAGTAGTAGCAGGTATGTATAAGGAATCCATGAAAAGGAGCCAATGATTCACCCCAGTCAACCTAGACAGGGGAAATTTTACAACAATTAAGCAGATTCTTGGTCACAAAAGAACAGCCATTTATATCAGAAAGATCTAACTGAGCTATTCAGACTGAAGCACTTGCATACAGAAGGAATCCAAAGTGTTAGAAGAAGACCTACAGCACTGCCATCAAAAAGAGAACTAAATGCAAAACAAGCAGGATCACAAATCACCTTCAGGAAGTGCAATTCTCTCCCTCTCTTTTTTTTGCTCTATGTTTTGAAGTCACACACTGTCTTTTCTAACGTGCAAGAAGAAAAGACTCTAAAAGCAGTGGGAACACACTGCATTGGGGACCTCATGATTACCCTTGCTGCTTTCAAATTATGAGTCTTCCTACCTCTTTCCTGTTGAAGAGATGGGACTTCCAGAAGCATGACTAGGATGGCCGATCAGTAGAGTGTGTGGCAAATGTTTTTATCGTGGAAAGTAAGGCCTATAAAATCCCATGAGATGGGTATGAGCTATACTTTTTTTTACTTCATCAGAAGCTTCTCCATTATGGCACAGTCTCACATGTATCTGCACTGCAGTGTTACCTTGCAGGCACTCTACTTCAATCTGCCATATTTTTCACATCAAATACATCAGCAGTTAGAGGAGTGCCATATCTGGCCGGATATCAGACTTGCTGGCAGGGAAATAACCCTAGTGATCTTGTGACAAAAGTCAAGGCTATCATGGGACTCAACATGATGGCGGCAGTTCTGTTACCCAGCCTTGTGTAAAAGCCTGCTTCTGTCGCGTGATGCAGCAAACCAGTGCTTATTCTCCAATACACATCCTGATGTACAGAACCACATACTCAGATAAGAGACCTGCATATGGGTGTAGAGGATTTCAGTGTGTAGGACAACCAGCTTGAAACACTCAGCCATAACACCTGCTTTTAGTGCTTCCCAGCACCTTAACTTAAAAGGCCTTGGGGGAATAAAGGGAACACAGATGGCTGGCTGCTGGGTGCAGCTGATTCTCAGCTGCCAGAACACCCCCATGAGCTTCAGAAACAGCTCTTGGAAAGATCTGCCTCCAGGCTGGCATTCTTTAAGCGACGAATAGAGATTTGCATCTGATATTTTTTAATAACACTCAATATCAGCTTTCCTCCTTGCACACTGGTCTTATAACACCATGACCTAGCCAGAAGAGTTACTTTAGCTGGTTTAGGTAATCTGAGCATTAGGTACTTCATTGCGGAAGTATGTTTGACCAATCCTTTTCACTATGGCAAGCATTACAATTAACCACCTCAATGCAAGGAATTTAGAAAATTTATTGAATTCAAAAGCAAACAAGAATACTTACACTGCTGCATACTAAAATAATAGTGTAAGGCACTTGGAAGGATGAAAGAATAGCTCAGATTCATTAAATCCTTTAAGCTGTATTTTGACATTTTTATCTTCTCTAGTAATTAATAGCATTCTGCTCAGTTCATAAGCATGAATTTTTGGAAGGTTTGACATACATCAACATGTTTTGAAACCCCTGTAAGAATGCTATACTGAAAAAAGCCCCTTTACCATATAGTATTATTTTATTTTTAGTGATACTATAGTATCACTGAAATATAATATTATTATAGTATTATATAGTATTATTTTATTTTTCAGTAATATTCCAAAATAACTGATCAGGATTGTTGTATTTCAGCATTTCTTGGCAAGAAGTTCAACAAATACCTGCTTTTGATGTCTAAGTTAAAGTAAGGCCCTGAGCTGGCAAAATCTTAGCAACTGTGAAACTATCAGCTGTTCTTCAATTAGTGTTGGAACACTAGGCTAATACAGAACCCTTGAAGTGTTAGAAACTTGCAACTAGAGGTTTAAAGTATCACCCAATGAAAGCTAGTTGAAGAATAAATTGATTTGTTTACCATTTCACCTCAAGAAAATCATCTCATAAGGGCTGAATCTAAAGGGTGCAGATAGGTTTCAGTCAGATAACACTGTCAGTCCCGTCAAGTCTAACTACTTGATATCCTCTTGAGATCTCTTCCAACATGAATTTTCCTTTGATCTTAAGCCATATTTTGTGCTTTAGTTTGAAGATATCAACAGGGATATAAAATATATTCTGAATTACTATGAATTATATTCTAAAGTACTTTTTCTGATTTGTAATTAATTAGTTCCAAGGAAAAAAAGACAGAGTATTTTTTCCTACTTTACCTGAATCTACTAGAAATTAATCTCTCATCTAAGAGCCAGGTCACTTGTGAATTAGATGACACATTTTCTTTTGATTATTTGACTGTAATTGGTGCGAGTGCAGTAAAAGCAGAGAGAAAAAAAAGAATTAGTACATTTAGTTCTTACCCATATAGAACACACAAGCACAAGCCTACGTTTCCAGTGCAGAATATGTAGTGCTCAACTAGCAATGTAGTTATGTACCAAAGGGTTTAGAAATAATAAATACAAAACTGATGGGTGATCATGCTGTTTGCTTTTTCCAAAGGATGACTATTTTTCTCTAAAATATCTCTCCTTTGCTTTTCCAGTCAGAGTGGTGGCCAAAGTGGAGCTGAAAGTAAGTTCTATATATACGTTTCTAGGGAGAGGTGTTTCTGTGTACTGTTTATCTTCAAATCCAGACCTTTGTAGCTTCCAAATAATGCAGTAATTATCCATAAGTATTCTAAATGTTACCTAACAGGCAACAAACAAGGAGGTGTAGTAGCCAAATTAACTTCTTTGCACTCATGGGAACCTAGAAAGTTTTGTCTTCGGATACTGTGAATCAGAATCATGCCAGAAGTTAACAAAACCTTAGGGGTTTGGGGTTTTTTTTGTATGAAGGTAAATAATTCCCCAAACCAGCACAGATCTATTTGGCAAAATATTAACATGACCAAGATGTTTAGTGCAGGAGAAATCCATTTCTGAAATAGCCAGTAATACTAGCAAATAAAGCTGCATTTTGCTGTCAGATTTAAGGGGCACTTCAGCTTCAGTGATACTCGGGAGTACTGACTAGCATTAATGCCTAAGTTTCATGCTCTGAAAAACACACATACAAACCCAGTTTCCCCTTTGATGGCAGATATATTTATGTAGCACTCTCTGTTGATCACAGAGCACAGTTCAAATACTCAGCTTAGAGTTTAGATACCAGTCACGTCAGAAGCATCCCCTGGCAGTGTTGAATGAAGCTTCTGCCAGCTAAGTACAGATATCAGCGATTACTCTGACCTTTCACTAGTAAAGGGGGAGGTGCTCAAAAGTCAGAACTGAGACCAAAATCAGGAGCTTACATGACGCTTGCCTCCTGCTGCAGTGGATAAACACAAGGTGTCACTTGCTGTGGGTGTTGGTCTGATATCTTCAATCACCATTAGAGTCACACACAAAAATTGAAAGTTATCAGTCGTCATAAAAAAAAGTCATCCATTTATAATTTTACTGGATACAGGATAAATGCATTTGTTTTCATTATTCATGCTCTTGTGAGTGGTATTACCACATTTAAATGCTGTGGATGGCATTCCCAACTGGGATAAGTCTAAATCAATGTTTTAATAAATGGGCTGCATTGATGCACAGAAAGATTCCAGGATATTGCACAAACTGCACACACATATTTAGAACATTAGAAATGAATACCCTGTTAAGCAGCAGCCAATATAAAATATATTAATTCACTGTTTGATCTGTTCAAGATATGTTCCCACCTCCTCCTTCTGATCAAGACATTTATGATGGGGTTGATGACGAAGATTCTGTAACTAGGTGAGTTTTTTATATCATTTAATTAATCTTCTTTAACAGACTATTATAATTTCAGAGTTTAGGTTGGTTTTTTTTAATTTAGGCATAATAACTAGCAAGTATTAGGATAATCAGCAAGTGAGTATACATCTGGATGGATTAATGAAGCTAAAAAATGGAGTTCTTAGGTCTTTTGAAAAAGTTTTATTCTGCACTTAATTTTGGTATGCCAGAAAAAGAAGCTGCAGTCATGAAAATCCCCAAATCCCTAACTAGATTGAATAGCTCTGAATTTAAAATAACAAACTATGATGTTAGTTTGCTGAGCAGCAACATGAAAACAGTAAGTCACTAGATTAATATCTATACCTACAAACATATCCCAGTATCTACCTAACATACATATTCCTAATTCGGCATTTTAGTGTTTAGAATTTAGGCAAGTGTCCTCACCTTGTGGTATGTATCTTGTTTTCATTAATGAGGATTATGTGCATCAATAGAGATTTTAAACTGGACCTTTTAAAAATAATGTTACATTTTGCACTGTGATAATTACATGCATACTCCAAAGGTCTGTATCGCAGGATGAAGATAAGGATGGTATCTGGTCCTGGGGAATCTTGAAGAGGCTAAAAGTCAGAGATGACAAAAAGAAAAGTGTGCAAGAAAAAACAACCAAAGTCAATGGGGCAGAAGATAATGGAGATTCATTGTAAGAATCTGCCAGGAAATCACAGTGCACATTTACTAATTCTCATAAAGCATTGATTACATGCTACTAACATATTCTCACAGCAGCCTAATGAATCATGCATCAATTTGCAACTCAGGATGATACTTTCTGCAAAAAAACCTGACTTCCTTTCTTTCCTCCTTCATAATATATGTAATTCTCTCTTAACAAGTTGCATTTGTTGCATAAATCTGGTAATTAAAGTAAACCAGAAATTTTCTTGGCAAGGAGCACCAAAATGATCCATCATCTTTGTACCATTCCAGTGATGCAAGTTTGCTGTATCCTCAGTTAAATTGTACTTTGTTCATCAGTACAATGTAGCAGAGATAAATTGGTAAATCTAGTCCCACTAATCCAAATTTTAGGAATAATATGTGAAACAGAAAAATATAAAGATTGTCTTCTAACATATTGCTTAGAGGTTTGATCAGCAACTGCCATTTTTACCACCATCTTCTTTCATTCGATTCTGAACCAGTTTATTTTGATTCAGTGGTATAAAAATACACAGTCTAGGAGTGTCACTGGTGTGAATGGAGTTTCAGAACATCTGAAGATTACTTGGAGACCTTAAATTGCAAGGTTTTAAAAATATTTAAATGATGCAAAATCTATTAATGTGACATAAATACTAATGAACATTTTCTTTTCTAGCGTGTCTCCTTCAACAAAACAGTCTGGAAAAGGTAATTAATAGTCTATTGTTCAGTCTTTATATTGATTCCCAATCCTTTTTTTGTGTATACATTACCCTGTATCATGCTAGTCACAAAAATACATCTAAGGAAGGAAACTAGATTTGCCATTGCTTATCCAGTTTCAGCAGGCAAATCTCAAATACTGTGACTGTTTTAACTACACACAAGGAGACAGAAAGGCACTGCAAGCTCTCTAGAAAAGTTTGATATATTTTTAAGAAGTCATAGAATCATAGAATCATACTCATGTAGTTTCTATGTGAGATTGCCACTAGTTCATTTTATCTGACATTAAGTATGAATATGTAATACTACTGAAACATTTAATGCAAGACTTCAGAAGGAAAAAGAGGCTCTTCTTGTTATTTTTAGTACTTGCAATGTCTTTGTGAGATAAAATATAAATACCAGCTCAGCCACAGAATAAATAGCAAGTTCTTACAATTCTTGAGCCTGCTGCCTGAACTAAGTTCTAAACCTTTTATCTCCTTGTGTGATTTTTCTAACCATTGATAGGATGAGTTGAACAACTGCTTCCACCTTACTAACATACTGGCTACAATTCAAAGTATATTATTGGTATAAGAGGTCTTTTCACTGCTTCAGCATTCCAAGATGACCTAAAAACTAACATACATATGATTCATATCCACTTCTAAGCAATGCTGCATTGACCAGTGCTAAAGTAGTGTCTGAGGTTACCTTAACATCAAACCCCAAAAATATACTTTGATGCAACACAGTGGGAATTAGACTAATTAAAATAAAGATTAAATGCTACTGCAGCCAACATGTGCTAAAACTTGCTCCAGCTTAAGAAGATTAAAGTATCAGTGAATACCTATTGTTATTAATAAAGCGTCTTATTCTGAAAAGGTTGGGTGGTGTTTGTTTTGCACAGTACATTGTGCAAAACAGAGAACCCACAGTTACTACAGAGGATAAATGGCTACAGTACTTGCTGTAATTTCTTTTCAATTTAGCTATGCTACCCTAGATTGCAATGTATTCACCACACAAGAATCGCATAATATTTTTTCATGTTTCTCAAAACTATTGTTTCAGATTGTGAAGACAACGATGTCTATGACGATGTAGATTCTTCAGACTTCCCTCCACCACCTGAAATCAAGCAAGTGAAAATGGGAATTACTCCCCTGATTAGAAATCTGTAATATACTGCAAAACATTGTAAAGCATTTACAGAAGACAGATTGCTACTAGTATATGTGTTTAGTTCTGTGGAAGTGCTGTGTAGCTCTGTGTTCTCCTAACCCTACTGTTGACAATTGCAGTTGAATGCTCCCTGCCTCCATTTCAGATAGAAATAATAACTAGACATTAGAATAAATAAATACAGATTAGTTAACACCCATGCATACATTCCTCATCAGTGAATCTTAGAATCAGAGAATTATGATATTGGAAAAGACCTCTTGGGTCATGAAGTCCAACCATTCCCATCAATAACTAAACCATGCCCATGAGCACCTCGTTTACTCGTCTTTTAAATACCTATAGGGATGGTGACTCAGCCACCTCCCTGGGAAGCCCGTTCCAGAGCCCAATGACCCGTTCTATGAAAATTTTTCCCCTGATATCCAGTCTGAGCCTGCTCTGGTGCAGCTTGAGGCCATACCCCCTTATCCTGTTCCCCGTCACTTGGGAGAAGAGACCAGTACCCTCCTCACTACAACTTCCTTTCAGGTAGTTGTAGAGAGCAATAAGGTCTCCTCTCAGCCTCCTCTCCTCCAGGCTAAAAAAACTCTGCCCCTTCTGCCACTATTCATAAGACTTGCTCTCCAGCCCCTTCATCAGCTTTGTTGCTTTTCTCTGGACTCGCTCCAGAGCTTCAACATCCTTCTCGTGGTGAGAGGTCCAGAACTGAACACAGGATTCAAGGTGTGGCCATGCCAAGTAGAGAGGGAGAATAACCTCCCTGGACCTGCTGGTCACATTGTTTCTGATCCAAGCCAAGATGCCATTGGCCTTCTTGGCCACCTGGGTAACTACTGGCTCATGGTCTGTCAGCTGTCAACCAACACTCCCAGGTCCTTCTCCTCCGGGCAGCTTTCTAGCCACACTTCTCCTAGTCTGTAGCTGCATAGGGTTGTTGTGCCCCAAGTGCAGGACCCGGCATTTGACCATGTTAAACTTCATGCCATTGGACTCTGTGCAGTGGTACAGCCTGTTCAGATCCCTTTGGAGAACCTCCCTACCCTCTAGCAAATTGACACTACCTCCCAGCTTAGTGTCGTCTGCAAACTTGCTAAGGGTGCACTCAATGCCTTCATCCAGGTCATTGATAAAGAGATTGAACAGGACTGGACCTAGCACTGAGTCCTGGGGAACCCCACTTGTAACTGGCCTCCAGCTGGATTTAACTCCATTTCCCACCACTCTCTGGCCCCGGCCACCCAACCAGTTTTCCATCCAGAGTTGGCCTGTCCAGGCCAGAGGCTGGCAGTTTCCTAAGCAGAAACAATCACCACTAACTCCTACAGAGGTGAGGAAGGTTCTAAAGGTAGAGTCAGTCTTAAAATTTCCAGGTAAAGCATCAGGAAGTGCGGTTAGGGCACGAAAACCTTCCATACTCATTGACAGATGTCAAAAGTATCAGGGATGTGGAAAAAAAATCCCAACAGGACTTGAAATGGTTCATATGTGTTGCTAATTCTGGTTTTATCTGTAACCTCTTGTTTTAGTTCATCAAAATCAGCAAGACTTGGAAAATTCAAATCAGATGAAAAAGATGCACAGAAGCTTAAAAAGACAGAAAAAGAAGAGAAGGAATTTAGAAAAAAGTTCAAAGTAAGTTTTGATCAAAGACATTTTTGTTCAGATAAAATATAAAGATTAAAATCTCTGTATGGTGTCCTTTAATTTTTATTCTCTAATATTTAAGTAATCCATTATTTTGCCTTTGAAAGATATTTGAGCATTTATAAGACCAAATGGCAGGCATGGGCACATACTACATAGCACAAAAAATTATTTGCCTATTTTTCAAAAATGTAGCAGTAAGTGAAAAATATATTTGTCAAAATAAAAGACTTTAAATTGATGGTTTGTAACTATAATATCTTTATTTTATTTTTGCAGTTTGAAGGTGAAATTAAAGTTCTTTACTCTACCACCACAGTCCAGGATTTGCCCCAGAGAAGATGGGGACCTAAAGACTTACAAATTAAACCAGGAGAGTTTCTTGAAATTATAGAAAGTACAGATGATACCAAGGTTCTGTGCAGGAACGAAGAAAGGAAATGTAAGTTTTATTAAAAGTCTATCCTACACATGAAATTGCCAGAGAATGATTGAGTCAGAATGTGTAAAAAGACTTCTTCTCTGCCATACTAAAGTAGAGCCTAATACCTGTCTTTTTCCTTGGCTGGTAGTAGACAAGAGGTAGATTGTTGTCATTTTATTATTGCATTTTAAGAGTGGCTTGCCTTAAAAAAAACCTGAAATTCTAACAGATAAGAGGTACCAAATGTGAGAAGAACAACTTAGTTATGTAAATCTTGCTTTGCTTCAACTAAGATTAACAGATGTTTTTATTGCTTCTGTCTCTCTCTATTTGCCAAAAAGACTACAGCTGTACCCCACAGAATCTAGTAAAAGCATAGTAAAGTCCTTGCTGCACTTCTTGGAAGCACTTGACCATTGACTCTAGACAAGGGAAAATCAATGACAACATTCTTACTGTAGACTGAGAGAGATGGAGTACAACCTTTTCAACAGGTTGGGGCCAGGGGGAAATGCTTAGGAGCTTCCACCACCATCCCTGAGCTGATGCAATGCATATATCTCTGTTGGCATGCCTGCTTTTTTAGGGAGCTGCACGAGGCCTTTCAGTATTTCTTTGAAACTCTTGGCCAAGGTCTGCATTGGCAGTAGTTTTTGCACTTTTGGAGAAGTCTAGACCTTCTACTGTTTGTTTCAATTTCTTAAAGTGCTTCTGTAACAATATTTTTCAAACCTCCTAATAAAAAATCAGTTTGTGTATGAACAGGCAACATTCAAAGTACAAGCCTTCTTCTACTCACCTTTACATTTTACTTCTGATCTTTGTAGAAGACAGTGCTGTGCCATAAAATTTTGAAAGGGATACAGATGCTTTACTGCTACTTTTTTCCCCTCTGTACTCAACTGTTGCAGTTTGGAGTATACCCTTCTTACTGGCAGGCCTGTGGGGTGAGGAAAATTTTTTTGCATAGCAACACATACGTTTCTCAAAATACGAATTGAGGTAGTGTAGCTACTTCTGAAATAGCAACTTTCAATGCTGTATTTTTTGAATCAAGCTAATAACAGAAGAAATTAGTTCATGCTGACTGATTTCCTCACATAGTCTTCAAAGCCTTTCAAACAGTGACGGGAGCTACTGATTTGCTATGCATAAAAGACCAAAACAAATAAAAATATCCTTCCTGACAACTTCTGAATAGACCTCTGCCAATTTTCACATTAATTACTTATGTTTGAATCCTACTTTAGTTAAACGTACGACATTTTGGTTTATTTGTTCTAGCTGATCTAGTTCCTTGTGTCCTGAAGCTATGATTTCATCTTTTGAAGGCCACATAGGCTGAAAATCAACCATTATAAGTTTTTGTTACCTTCTTGCACATGAATTCTTCCATTTAATTATTATCTTCTGCCTGTTGGTCTGACCCACGTACCTTTTGAAACACACAAAAATCTTCAATTCACATTTAGAATTTGCTTAAACGTTAGGATATAAATGGACTTCAGTGCCTGAAAACGTACATTGTGTCCTCTCCAAGCTTCCTTTACACTGTCAGAGAGCAGCTGGCCTCATGTGTGTCAGCTTTCAGTGGCACTGGGTAATCATGAAGAGTGTGTGCCACACTGATGCCTTGTTCTCTACAATAGGAATAAATTAGAAACTTCAGATATGTAGTTTTAGATTAATAAGTTTGAAAAGGGTGGGAGACCATCAGGGACCATATGTCCTGCAAATTTAATGGCTAGGGACCATCAGAAGAACCAAGATTATGTTCTGCAGCAGAAGCACTGACACGTGTACAACTAGCCAGAAAGCAGATCCAAGAATTCAAGGAACTTCACAAGTCATGCAAATAAATTTATTCTAAACTCTATGAATATTGTATGAATTACTAAAAAACTGTCATCACATTTCTCCTATAGACCTGTGTGAATTTTATACCAATGTACCAATGTTTACCTACAAATACATAACTATTGTTATGGCTTGTCTTTGCTTGTATGTGTTATACCACTTGAGAAGTATTTCAGCAGGTAACTTTGACCAAGTGCAGCAATTAAGTTTTTCAAGCTATTACATATACTGGAGAAGATATGTGTATTTTTATCTGATTTCATTAGTAACACTGCAGAGTAATAGAATAATTTGCTAGTGAGTAGATTTTCTAAGGTATTTCCATTACCTATATAGACAGCTGTTATCAATATAATACATTTAAAATTCCATAAGCCATTACAGTTCATGAGAATTTATTGGTGTATACTACTTTAAAGACATTTTTGCCCCTGGAAGAAACTATACACTTTTCTGTTATTATTATAAATATTATTGTGCAGTTATTATTATACCAAATTTTTGTGCTATAGCTTGTGAACTGTACTATATTTTGTGCTAATGCCTTTTGTTTCACACCTCACTTATGCAACCAGCAAAGTAAATATAAGATGAAAACCTAATTTTGCAATGAAGCAAGATAAATGACATTTTATGAATATGTAACATACCTGGCACAGCAGAAATCTAACTGGTCTTGGAGGTACAGTACTGTAGCACTCTGATTCCTTCACTAAGGCACCATATTTTGTTTAACAAGCAGATATGAATAACTAAGACAAAATTGGACAACAAAATTTTCTTTGTGTACTTATGCATTGTAAATTGTTATCATCAATTATGTCTTCTGTATGAAACACCTCAAAGAGAAAAAATGCATTTCACTAGTACTAGCAACAGAATAAATAACATGAATATTTCAATTTAACTTAGATAAATATATACTTCTTTTTTTTTCAGATGGCTATGTTCTGAGAAGTGATTTAGTTCAGAAGTAAGTACAAAGTGAACTTTTTGAAAAATTTGTTCTAACATTCAATTTTGTTCTAAATAATTTGTTAAGTAAAAGTTAGATATATGCCATTCTACTAGTACATCATTCTCATCCTGCAAACTGAGTTATTTCTATGGAGTTTAGATTTCTCAAGAATTAGTCATATGTGTCCATGCTGGAAATTTTCCAGATCTCATTGCTTAATCATAAACTCTGGTTTAAAGCATGAAAAATTACATAAATTAAGCATTTTTGGTACTTGACTCTACTACTAAACTCCACATTACTGTGATTAAGTCTACTGATGCCATTTTCAAATATTTAGTGAAAATGGAACAATTTTTCTTTAGGCTTATTTTTATTCCAGTCTTATTGGGACTGAGGAGATTTGGCTCACTGTTGCTCTGAATAACTGTGTGGAGTTCAGCATTCAATTTTTGTCCAAAACTGTCATCAGACAAAGCCTTTCTATTTCCTTCAACAAGCTTTACATTAGACATTTAAAATCAAATCAGATGTCACTTTTAGACTTGATGCCTGCAATCACTTACAGACACATTTAACTTATATAAAAATAGCCTTATTGGCTTCCATGGGCCTGTCCACATATCTACATGATGTATTTTCAAAATTCCTGTTCATTGAGTACCTATCATTTATAGTCATTACCTAAATTAATTTTCAAAAATACTGCTCTTCCAAAACTATTGAGGCATTGCCAAATACAAAAACAAATAAGATCTTCAGGGGCATATCAGGTTTTTTCCTTATTTTTTTCTGGTTTTCATTTACAAAAATCAGTCAGTGTTTCATTTTTTATGAAATTTCTCTATGATTTTGCTGGAATAGCTACTTAAAAACTTAATTTAAAAAAACAAGATGTTAATAAAGCAAACCTTTCATGTTAGAAAGAAATGTATCCAGCCCTAACTTTCACCGAAAATCCTTTGCCTAACCATCTTGCTCAATACTTTCTGACACCACAAAGGGTGTACTTCCCTAGTTAGCAAACATATTACTTGATAGCATGTCTGCACCATGCTGATACACTGTTTTGTATCCACATGCCATTAGCAATATATATCTAATGTATCAATTTTAAAAACATTATTTTTCTTTTCTTAACTTACAGTGATGGAGAGATTTACGATGATATTGGTGATGGTACGTTGAACATTTGAAGCAATACAATAAGTATATTCAATTGCACCAAATAACTTTATCCCTGAATCAAAGTACTACACAATACTAATAATTTTCCTTTCTATTTCCATTTCAGATTGCATCTATGATAATGACTGATACTTCAGATTTTCTAATTATGAAAGCAAGAGGAATCACTAAAGCTGATTACAAGTTAATTACACTCTTCTAAATATACAATTAACCTTTTTTAAGAATTTAGGGTTTTGTCATCCCTGGCTATGTATTATGTTTGTATACATCATTTATCTCAGCAATTAAAATTTAGGAATATGAACTAAGTTAAGGTTATAATTTCCCACTTCCTTTCCATGTTTGTGACAGCACACATAAAAACAGTTATTCAATAATCTATGCCCAAAGAAGCCAGTTCAGGTCTGTGAAGAATACAGAGGACAATAAACCCTGGGAACAGGTCTCTCTGGGTCTGGCCTATTAGAGACCACAGACCACCACTCTGGGGAGGACTGTATCCTGAAAAGAAAAGCTTCCTTTAGTGATAATATCCTGTTGTGAAAACAGGAAATCAAAACTGGGTATCAGAGAAGACAATGCATTGCTGACTGGTCAATCCGACTGCACTAGTGTTAGCTACACTGGTATGTACAGCCATGTACCTTTCTTGCTGAGGTTTCTTTTTCTACATTGTACTAATGATAGAATAATGTTTCCTAAATTTTTTTCACTATGTTATGGTACTTTTTGACTAATTTTAATGGTAAAATTGTAACAATGTTATACTTGTCACATATAGCACTCTGAAATATAAACCACAGAAGAGTCTATAGTATAGTGTTGCTGAAAATATATTCAGAACATTTAGATTAAGATTTCACTTGTTTAATTGGTGTTGTCACTATAGTAATTTAGGTATTAAAATGGGCATCTAAACTTATGGTAAGCTAGTTAGAAATAACTTCTAGACTAAATATATAAGTATAGTTATTGATAATATATTTTTCTTTAAGTACGATATTTTGCATGAGACTTGGCCAAACAAGAGTATAGAAATTAAACATTTCCACATTTATCCATTGTGGAAATAACACTTACTTCTAAAAATCATGATGTTGCTGTTATCTGAATGAGCAAGCAGCAAATCAAAGTAAAACAAATGGATGAATCGTAATAATAAATATCACTTTGCACTTATATATCAGAAATCACTGGAAACCAGAAAAATGTTTGTGGTGAACTCCCAGAAAAGAGACTGGAACATGTATTTGTAATGTGTGATGCCTTTGCTGTAGTGCAAGATCATCAGAAACCTGTAACAACCAATGTGGCTGGATCAATGCAAGCAACTCTTGTTTAAAATTGCCTCCTACAGTCCTCAAGGGAAGTGAGGTACTCTGAGTGAACCAGTGCAATAAGTAAGTTTCTAAGCAAGTTTACCTTATAAAGATAAAAAAAATTGTCTCTGTCAAAGTCAGTAGGTTTTGGTCTTACTTTTCGGTGGAGCATCTTACACAAGTGCCTTTTATTGATGATTCAAAATACAGTAAATCTCTAAGGAGGTACAATGTTATGGGGATATCTAACATACAATTAACTGTGGACATAATAGCCTATAAGCTGTTTTATATTATATTTAAAATAACTGATAATACACTGAAAATCTATATGCAAACTTGAGTTTCCTGTTCTACATTCAACCAGCATCTGAGCATACAAATACCAATCTTATGTGTAAACATCAGCACCAGCACCCAAATTTGAAACACAACCTTGAATATTAAGTACAATGAATGTGTTTGACCGCTTGTCTGTGTCACTGCTGGTGGTTTATTTATTTTTTAGGGGCACTCAAGAGGGTATCTGCATCAAATTAGTGATGTACCAAAAAACTGAAAGGGAACACAGACATTTAGAAACACACAACCACTTGTAACTTAACAATGGGACAAGCAGTTTTATGCTTTGTACATGCCCAGTCTTGTTTTAGTTTTAACTAATAGCAGAACTTCATGTGTTTCAGCAAGACCAATAAATGAACTTCCATGCTGAATGCAGTTTATCTTCTGTTAAAGGACTTCAGTAGAACACAAACCTCTTGTACTCCTGAAAATTAAGTGAACTTTCTTCTTTGTGAGAATTTTCATTTGTATATTTTGAATAGCTTTTCCATGTTCCTAGTCTTGATATGTTGTGGGTACTGTTTCCATACTGCTTATACTGACTGAGTTGGTCTTATAATACATTAAATCAAAATAAATACAAGATAGATCAAGCTAAAAATCTGTGCATTGTTTACACACATCAAATACAATGTGATGGTTACAAGGTGTCAAAACATAATTATAAGGTACTACATTTAAAAAAATTGCTGGTATTGTGCTTTTATTCATTGTTCTACCGATGCTGTTTAGTAGATACAATTATTTTCTTTCTTCTGAATAAAAGTGTGCTTTCTGACAAAAAAAATGAGTACACTATCTTTTGCAAAAATAGTACAGCAGTAGCTGAAAAATTACTTCTGAAAATTATCACTGATCAGCTGACAGAAGAAAAATCAATATTATTATTGCTGCAAAGACAGCGGAGCTACAATGTGGCATTTGTCTGTCAGTAATTGCTCTCTGGAAAGTGAAACGTAAGCAGAAAGCCCACCAGACAAGAAAATCTATATGCTTACACAGATTAATAAAGAATGTATTTTAGGGTTTCTCACTTGTAATTCATTCTATTTCCTCTTAAAAGTTATACAGAAAGAAAAGGAAAGCTATTCTCTGTCAATATTTTTCCCTCTCCAAGCTCAGTCTATAGGTATGTGGCTGTGCCTGCTAAAACATTCAGCAGTGAAAACATCAAAACACTGACATAGAAATTAGACTTCAGCATGAACACAGCTAGTTAAGGTCTGGTTTGCATCTGTGTCATACCTGTAAGATATTCCACTAAGCAGTCTAAGCAAAACAAATACTGGGAGGGGAAAAAAAGACTTCTCTAATTCAGGAGCTTTTGAGCATTTATCTGCTCTAACTGCAGTCTCTGCAGGAATGCAGTTGATCTCCTGTGCATTCCTGTGTAAGAGGTTTATATTCTCCATCCACATAATTGCAGATCCCTTGGCTACTCCTCCCACCATGGTAACAAAACCCTCTTCTATGTGCAATCTTGTTGCACAATCCACCTTAACTATGAAGATCACTGCTTTAGCAAGGAGAAGGAAACTCAGTGGAAGAACTGAATTCACCACTACATTACTTCATGTCAGATATAGGTGTACATGTTCCTGAGTGTGTGCGTGTAATTCCATGTGTGCGTGTATTTGACCTTGTGGTTTATATCAAATAAGACAGCTTCTGAAGAAATCAATGGACTCATAAAAAGCAATCCTTACAATTTGCGTATAGCAGCTCCAGACCATCCTACATGGAAAGGCTTTTGCATGTAGCTTCACTACAGAGTGAAGCACTCAAATGCTAGGAGGTACAAAAATCAGCTTGTATTTGCACAGCCTCAATTCTGCCTCCTTATGTGAATGCATCTTTAACTGGGTGTGCAGTCTATAATTACATGATGGGTCAGTATTTTTTTCCTCAGGATCCCTGCTTTCTTTAGCATATGGTCTAGATGAGCGTTAAGATAAACCAGTGGTTCAGCCCTGCTCATTCAGTTTCTGACCACTTCTTTATTTAGTGCAAATCTTCCCAAGCCTATGCTACACCCAGAATTCTTAGTTTATCATGGCATTCATCACAATGATAGCTCAGATTCCCATGAATAGTAGTCTTTTGTGACAGGAAAATATTTCATTCACATTTTTAATGTATGAAAGGAAGACACGAAGAGAGAACAATTTGTAGCATTTATCCATTAATCTTGGATATAAACCCAAACCATTGAAGCCAAATTGATTTTATTTTTACTTCTTTCCTAGATTAGGTCTCTCATTATTTTTGTCTTTCACTTTGTTTGGCCTCTAGTTGTGGTTAAACACAAAGATGAGAGAGAAAACACTTTGTGTTTAAAAAGCATTTTAACATCCAAAATCTGTATTGTAAACATATCATGTTTAGAGTAATAAAAAGAGGTCAGATAGGGGATACTGATTAAAATTTAAGTCATGGTTTAGATTATATTCTAAAATGTAATAAAAACTAGGGGCAAAGTCTAGAGTTGAATTATCTATGTTACTACGTCCCCTCACAACATTTGCTTTCTCCCAGCTCTGTCAACATCAAGTTTATTGGCATGACTTTGAGTCAGGTCTCTGGCTTTTGCCAGAATTAAGCCCTTACATTTATATGGTCTGGGGATATGCCAAGCTAAGACACCCAATGCAGTTCCGAAAGAACGAATTTATTAATCAGAAATTACTTACTCAGGACAGCAGCATAGCCCTCCAAGCCCTCCACTTGGCTGAAGGGTCATCCTGAGCAGTTTCCAGCATCCTAGCCAGCTGGAAGATATTTCCAGGCCACTCAGGTTAACCATGGACTGCAGAAGGCAAACACAGCATGTTGTAGCCTTGTGCTGAGCAACAGCACGATAGCCCCGAGTCCCCTCCTTTGTGGGGTAGCAAAATTACAATGTCTCATGAAGCCTTTCTTCTCTATGTTTCATTCTAGCTAGTTGGCTCCTGAACATAAGTAGAATTTGTTAAAGTATGTCTATTCGCCTCCTTCTAAAGCACTTCTAGAGAGAGGATTAAGCTGTTATTAAGTATATAGAGTTTCTTGCTCAAGGCTGTTTATGCTGTGGGTGTTGTTGAAAAGAATATGGGAAACTGTATGTTTATTTTCTTTCTTAACACAGAGGCACAAAAATATTGCTTCAACTTAAAATGTCCCCTGTTAGGCAGAAGGGAAGTATGCAAAATGTCAACATGAATACAAACGACATGTGAATTATATGGATACCAAAGGTTTTAAGAAACATTATATGATTTGCATTACTTCAGTAATATTGCCAAATCCTACAGCTCAAGCATCATGAGACAGACAAAGAAAGGAAAAATCAGCACTAGCTTTTTTTCCTGCCTTTTAATTCTCTTTTTGGCCTGATTCCTGATTTTCAAGTTCTTAGCAGGAAAAGCTGCCTGTTCTTTCATTTGCGTGTGGATGCATGTCAAGTGGAAAATGTACACAAAACACAGACAGAGAATCCAGGGCTCCCATCCGCTTTTCTTGCTGGCAGAAGGGACACTCTGCCAAGCTGCCCTCCCTTCTCCTGCATCTCAGCTTCTTTCATGTTCTTCTGCGCTGGACAATGCCGTCACACTCCTTCCAGATCACACAGGTAAGTCCAGTTTCTTGTTCTGTAATGATCCAAATACATCCATTTTTTTTCTTATTGCCTCCTTTCACTGTCTGAGATATGCTCTGTACTCTTCTATATGCTTTCTCAATTACTTCCTGTTCCCCATAATTATTCCTCTTTCCCTTGATCCTCTGACCATGGTGTTCTATCCTTTGCTTTTCTGCTTCCTTGTTCCTTTCTCTTTTCATCTTTTTAAAAATGTTCCCTTACTTCTGTATTCCTGCCCCTGGCACTTTCATTTTTAGCCCATTTTTAAAAGCTGCTCTGTATAAATGCTCATTTATTCGTACAAGATTCCTGACTCTGTGGGTGACACCAGCAGAGGTTTAATGACTCACCAACCGCAGAGAAGACTTACAATTCTTGTATTTTGTGTTCTACGCTGTTTATCCCAAAGCATTTAAAATCAGGCCAAACACCCTCTTTACCTCAGGATTTGGGGGAGGTTTTTTAGCACATATGTTACGATGCTATATATAAGTAAATCTTACTACTGCCAGTTTAAATTAAATTAAAACAAAAATATTATCTTTTCTATCCCATCCCTTTTTCTGCTCCTTTCCATACTGCCAGGAATGTTCATAGCAAGCTACTTGCTACCAGTCATGTAAGAGACTGAAGTCTGCTCTAATGATATCTATTGACTGGTGAGCATTTCAGATACCACAGTATTTCAGTATGGATATGAGATGTGTAACAGCATTGCTATTAAAATGTTAGAGAGCCTTTGTTAGGCAGTGTCCAAAGGAAATCTTAATAGTTTTCTCAGGGTTTTCTTTTAAAAAAACAAATCATGAAGGCTCACAACAAGAAGCTTTCCCTGACGTACAGACTTTTGCATCAGATTATGATAAATTATCTTTGTATATAATTTCAGCACTATTCCTGTGAGCTTACTTGGACTGAAACACTTTACAGCTGTGTTTATTTAAAATTTTTTCTCAGGTCTAATGAATATACCAACCATACCCAAACTCAACACCTGCTGCATTTCACAGCTTCAATAGGATTATGCAGTGCAGAATGCTGTGAAAAATCTTACATGAATGGGTGCCTGAATGGGAGGTTGCATTACTTAACAATCTAGTTAGCAACCTGACCAGTTAATCAGGAAGACTTCTTGCATCACTTGGCATTCTGTTGTTTTGCAGCTGGTTGTTGTTGCTTTAGTATCATACTTATTTCTACTCTGGCATGAGTTTCTGCTATGTATTGTATGTTCATTTTTTAATTTCTTCCATTACTGGATGCTGAAGGAATATTAACAACATTTTATCCAGCTGTAATAAATTGAGATCTTTATTAATAGCTTTTATTTCTAGCTAGACTTAAGTGTACTGTGTTCATGAATTCACTTAGTGCTGTTTTCCAAAATCAGAACATTTCCACAAAAAAATATTTACTGAGCTAAAAGTTTTGTTAGAAATTGATTTGTCTTCAGCCAAATCATGGTACTTTTACAAAACGTATTACTGATACTTAAAATATTCCCTATAGAACCCCTTTTCCACAACAATATATATAGAATCTATTGGATAGTATTTGAAAAGACTAGCATAGGAATATACTAGGAACACAACACATCAGCCAGGAGAGCAACCACATCCCCAAAAGCAAAATCTGTGGAACCAGCCTCCCTCAGGACTAAACTGCAGATTGCACCTTGTTTTTTCTCCAAGCTTCTTGGTGAATGTGAGACCAAAAGGGGGGGGAAAAAAACCCCACATGACTCAAAAGTTCAATTAAAAACATTCATCCTGCACCTAGGGGTTACACACTATACTCTTCTTTGCCTGACTTATTCCTTCCATTGTTCCAGTCTGAGCAGGCTGGCAACCCACCCCTTGACTCTAACCAAATGCAACCTAGGCACTGTAGCTGCATCCATACTGATACTTCAAATGGTGCCAAGGACCATCCCTAGTCACCTGACCTTGATGGTTCATGGTTGTCACATTGGCCAAACAGGACATGTTTGGCGATGAGACAGCTGGATTCCCAAGGCAGCAGGTGTGAGTAACATGCAATATACATGCTTTAACATTGCATTTGTGTTTCAAGACCTCCATCCTTCCTGATATCCCAAATTGGTTTTCAACTAAGCTCTGGCAGCATTCACATTCTCGCAGATTCTGTGTCAAGGTTCAGGGCAGAGAGACACTGTTCCCAGGAGGCAGCTGATTTTGTCCTAAAGAGGAAGGATCTTTCCTACTTCTGCTCATTGCTGTATTACAGAAACACAGAACACAAAATTGAAGAACAGCTCAGTAAAGGACTATAATTTCTGTAGATTATGCTGCAGCTAGCAGATTCATCTTTCCCCTCTCCTTTCCTTTCCTGCACCCTCTGAAGGCTCAGCCTCTTAAATCTTGCAGCACAACCCTCTCCTCAGCAGATCCTAGTGCCTTCCGTTGTAAGCTCTGAGCAGCAGCTACATCCTCCCACACATTGCTCTGTATCACTGGAAGATGATGCATGCAGGATCCTACCACTTTGTACCTACTGTGAAGAACTCAGAGGTCTGTGAGTATCAACGCACAGCTGCCCAAGGGCCAGGCATTGTGCATGTCTGCTCCAATACCTATGTGGTACTTCAGAGTGACCGCTGGTGGTACAGAGCTGTCAATAACTCATTAAGCTTCATACTAGACATTTGTCTTGATGCTTATAAACATACTGATGAGCTGGATTTGATTGTCTCAAACTGCAGAACTCCTAAACCAAATGCCCACCAACATGTTCGTGACCTGGCTCTGAGCTGCTGTAAAGCCAGATATTTTTACAGTCTGAGACATATTTACATAAGAAAAACAGGCCAAGTGATTCCTGCAATATCAAATGGACAAAACGGTATCCAATTCTCCAACTATTGATTCAAGTATCTGAATTTATCTGTCTTATATGGAGACTGATCAACTTTGGAGATACTCCATTCAAGCATCTCCTTTGCAAATATTTCTTAGCTACAGAAAACAAGCTGTCTTATCTTTCCTAAGCACTTTGATGAGCTTCATGTGAATAAAAGATTAAAAAATAGAGTGATTACAAAAATTCCTGCTAACAGTCAAGACATAGGGGAAGATGCAAACTATTTTTTTAATTTTTCACTCTCATTCACTAGATTTTATCCACTTTCTATTTGTCCCACCATCATTTAGGATTCATCTATTTAAAGCCAATTTTACAATATTGCAAATTAAAGATGTTACTAATATATTTGCAGATTAGAAAGAGCTTAACAACTGAATTGCTGTAGCTTAATTGTATTCAGTAGATTAACTTCTTACCTGCATAGCTTGATCCAAGTTTATATTTTTTCTCCTTCTGTGTGTATATAAAGAGCAAGCTGCAGCTGGTGTAAATTACGCATCCTGTTCATTTCCACAGAATCTGAACAGTTTAAGCCAGTTAAGACTCCATCACTAGCTTGTCCCTCATACCCATATGTCTTCATTTGACCCCAAACAAGTGGGAAGCTTTTCTCTTTGATCTTCATAATAGATTAGAAATCTTCAAGATTTACAGTTCACGTAGCAGTATCCTCTACAGCACATTGCAAAACTCTACTTGGCATATAAAAAGGCTGTCACTGGCAAAATCCCACGTGGGGAGGGGGTAAAAGGGCCAGTCTTCTGACTGAAAAAGGATGGAACTGAGAGTCCTTTGGACATACATGCAAAAATGTAGCCCTAGTTCCAGAAGCCCCTATCCACACTGAAGGTATAGAAACATTTTACATGGTTTGAAGATTAACCTGTCTCTGCAAATCTCCAGATAACACTGGAGGTTTGTTGTTCTAGTATGTTGTGCTTTGCAAATGTGAAAGGAATTATGCTAGTAGCTCAAAGGAAATTGCTTTCATGCTGTGTCCATGGCTTTAGATTTACTTACGTATACAGAAAAGCTATGTTCACATAAAATTATAAACTAAGAGGTGAAATTGAAGTAGTGTGATTCCCAATTTGGTCATGAAAACATCTTTTCTTTAATGTGATTTACAGTGATTTAGGCACTGAAAGATAAAAATAATATATCAAAGAAGCTAGATCAATGGTATCTTGTGACACAGACAAGAAAGCAGACCGGCAAAGAAGTTCATTTTCACTTTGGTTTTAATTTCCCCTCTCCAAATGGACAAAATATCTTCCCACCGCCACTCACCATGTTTCTCCACTCCTGCATACTCATGGCCAAGACTAGCTGATGAAAATGTGTAGAAAACTTGTTTATCAGTTTTCAATTAAACTTTTGTGATGTTTTCCCATTTATATTTAATGAGATAACAGAATACAGTAAAAGGTCCAAAAATAGGTCCCAAGATGTCCTCTACTATCACAGGGTGAGGACTCCTCATATCAGTGCTGACCATGACATTTTAACACTCAAGACTCACTTTGCAGTGTGCATTTTTGGGTTTTTTTGATGAGGAGCCCTCATGCATCTAAGTGTTATTTAAGGCTAATACATACTTGCTATTTCTCATTTCACCATTACAAAACCTTTAAAATCTAATGTTCTGGTTTTCCCCCAATTATGGCAAGTATTAATTATACCTCAAACTACTGTTGACATAGGCTTGTGTGTTGCCATGTACAGCCAACATTATAGCATTATTTTGTGTGTCATTACTGGAGATAACCTCAATTTTGTCTGCATAATTCAAACATTAAAAAAACTCACCAAAAAAAAGAGGAAACTGGAGCCCCAGAAATTGAGCAAAATATTTTGATGGGTGTCAGCAGGAACAAAGCTGCAAAACAGTAATCCAGAGTTTTAACATTACGCCTTTCTTTCTCTCCCTTGCTGGAAGAAGTAGTTCTGGTTCCTTTAAAACATATTTGACTTTGTATTTACAAGAGGAAACATAGCATTTAGCATCAGCGTCCAAAATATTTTACGTGCAGATAACAAATTCAAATCTAATCCAGAAGTTTAATAGTGGACCAATACTTAATGGTTCTTCAAAGCTTTTGTGAAATTAATTAGCTTCAGCAGAATCCATAGTAAACAGGATACAACGTTACTACCAGAAGCAGTAGGGGTTTTTTTGGCATTTTCAGGAAATCAGTGGTTCCCTGGACATGGAAGTTTTAAAGGGCAGCCCTGAGGCATATTGATGACACTATTTAAGTTTGCTATGCTTTGGTCCTGTTTTATGGATGGATGAGCTTTTCCAGTTTAGGCATTTTAATTCTGAGAACCTGGAGTTCTTCAAGAACGTTAGCTTTGTATTTATAAGCAAAACTCAAAATATGAAAGTTGTTGAAAATGGTATTTTAAATTAAATATACTTGTCATAATGCTATTAAAATAAAAATCTTGTGTGTCATGAAAACTTTTGATGCCAGAAAGTTTTGCTACTCTAGTGTTAAAAATAACTATTTTTAATCTCCTAAATCAGTATTAATGTTTCAGAAGTGTACCAATTGGTCTAAAACTATTTCTTTTTTTTAGATGAATTAATGAATAAATGGGCAAAAAAAAAGTTCATGAATACTTAATAAAAATAGATTTTTGTGAGTAATGCAGGATCTGAACTGAAAGACCTCAAGAAAGAAGATGGACAACTTGGAGTGGAAAATGTTTTACAAAATAACAGGAAAAATTACCTGAGCTTGTGAAGCCATTTTTATACAACAGGCTACTCCTACTCTTCAATGTGATTCTTATTTGCTGGTTTTGTTCCTGTGAATCTGAGAAGTCTGGGTACAGGAATGTGCTTTGGCTACAGCTGCCTGAAGTGTCACAACATAACGTAAGGTGTTATCTGCTTCAACTTTTGCCTAAATAGGACAAGGACAAGTAAATATAAGCATACTCATTCTTGTAGTCAGACTTCAGAGGGTTTTTTTTATACATAGACACTTATTTTATTAGGTAACTTTAACAAATGTTAAGGTAAGAAATAGTTCAGCCCTCCAGACTGCTCAGTAAATCAAGAAAGCAATGGGAAAAAAAAGCTTTCCCCCCCCCCTGCTTTTAACTACTGCATGCATGGAAAAGCAGAGCGCAGAAAACATTTGCTTTGCAAAACCTATGGTCATGCTGTATCCACGTGAACTGCCATCCCATCACAAGGCAACTGAAGGAGGAAAACCAAGCTGGAAACCTCATAAAAACAAAACTAAAAGAAGGAAAAGCAATTTCATTTGACAGACCAAATCCTTCAGACACGGTGGCAGGAGCAGTTACATAGGAAGCCAGTTCCCAGCAGGGCAGGCTCTGTAGGAGAAAGGGAGGCATTCTGTGACATTTTCTAGTGCTTTTTCTCCTCAGCTTTGCCCTCTCAGGGCTCAATTGCCTTAGGATAAACCTGGTGACCCTTAGGGCTCTTGGGGAGAACAATCCTTTCTCCTTCAACAATGCTTCCAGCAGCTCAGGGCAGCTGGGTGGGTGCATGGTTGGGACCACCCGAGTGGCTGGAAGTGTGACTTGGATGCTTAGTTCTTTGCTTAGGGAAATGGTTTAGTAGTAGACAGGGACAATTGGGCTTGATGATCTCAAAGGTCTTCTCCAAACTAAGGATTCCACGATCCCCCACCACTGAGCCACCACGCACTCCTCCCACCTTGGAGACAATATCACATCACTTACTGTGACAAAAAGCACAATATTTTGATTTGAGCTAAAGGGTTTAGTTCATCAGAGTAAATACATTTCTTGAAAGTTAGACATAATATCTCCCTGATAGCATGTTTTTCTTACAGTATGCTTTTTTGGGTTTTTTTTTTTTTCAAACCGTGTTTTTCAGACACTGTTACAGTCTGTGTTCTTCTGGAGAGGATAACATCTTATGTTGAGTGTGATCTGTGTCCAGCAGATGTGGTTTTTCCCTAGAACCACCTCTGTTTGCATCTTTCTCTGTCTCAAGTGCAAGGTCAGACAGGGAGCTGGAGCCAAGGCTCCAGATTAGTGAGAGTTTTCATTACTGGACTGGGTGATCTAAGATGTCTTTTCCAACCTAGTGATTCTATGAACAGCTGAGAGAGCTGCGATTGTTTAGCCTGGAGAAGAGGAGGCTGAGGGGAGACCTCATTGCTCTCTATAACTACCTGAAAGGAGGTTGTGGAGAGGAGGGAGCTGGCCTCTTCTCCCAAGTGACAGGACAAGAGGGAATGGCCTCAAGCTCTGCTAGGGAAGGTTTAGGCTGAACATCAGGAAAAAAAATTTCACAGAAGGGGCCATTGGGCACTGGAACAGGCTGCCCAGGGAGGTGGTTGAGTCACCTTCCCTGGAGGTGTTTAAGGTGTGGGAGGACGAGGTGCTGAGGGGCACGGTTTAGTGTTTGATAGGAATGGTTGGACTCGATGATCCGGTGGGTCTCTTCCAACCTGGTGATTCTATAATTCTGTGATTCTACAACTGTGTAACACCAAAAGTAGCCCTTGGGAAGCGGTAGAATACGCACAAGATTTCCAGGAATATTTATATGTATGCATTTAAGTAGGACATATAATCTATAAATAGCTTTCAAGTTTGGGGAATAGCTTTCAAGTTTGGGGCTTGTTTTTTTTACATAGTATGTACATACTTACATAATTTTCAATCTTATTTATTTATTTTGTTATCTGTTTATTTATTCATTTATTTTCTCGTTTATTTGTTTCTATATATTAACAAAAAAACCTCAAAACACCACATCCCGCTACAGGATTGATGGGGGGGGGGTCACCCTCCCCGGCTGCCCAGGCCTTCATCACAAGCCTTCTCGCTGCCTCAACCCCCACACCCCGCGCGCTCCCAGCGCTCACACCCCGGTCCCGGCCTCCCCCGGGCGGGCCCCGCTCCGGCCCCGCCCCGCGCCCCTCGAGCCGGGAAGGGCGGCGGCGGCGGCGGCTGCGCGCGCGCTTCTCGCGAGAGCGCGCGAGGTTTCCGGTGTTGTGACTGCGGGGCCGCGAACATGGCGGCGAGTCTCCGCGCCCGCTCGCTCAGGCACCTCCGCATCCGAGGTGAGGGCCCGCGGTCAGGCCGCGCCGGCGCGCACCCCCCTCCTCCCGCCGGCTCTCGCTCCCTGCCGGTGCCCGGCCGGCCCCACCTCCTCCCTATCCCCTCCTCGCCCTCCTTCCTCCCCGCCAGCCCTAACGCGCTTCTCTCTCCTCCCCGTCCCCGCAGGTCGGAACGACAGCGGCGAGGAGAATGTCCCCCTCGATCTCAGCCGAGGTACGGCCCTCGCTGCGGGGCGCTGGGGTTGGGGGGGAGAGCGGCCCCGGCGTTTCGGGGGTTGAGGGGGGCGCCTGGCGCCGCGGCCCGTGGGTGGGAGCCTCCCCGCGAGGCCGTGCCGGGGCTCCTCCCGGCCACAGGCGCGGGGCAGAGGCTCCTCGGCCGCCTCCGGGTTTGTTTTCGGGGGAAGCCGCTGCCGTGTGGACG
Organism: Piaya cayana; assembly: GCA_013389865.1. Lineage (NCBI taxonomy): Eukaryota > Metazoa > Chordata > Aves > Cuculiformes > Coccyzidae > Piaya > Piaya cayana. The sequence goes on along the minus strand of WAAB01010913.1, from coordinate 94,209 downwards.
GGGCTGTTGGCAGCGCCCGACCCGCGCCTGTAAGGTGGCGGCCGGTCGTGTTCCCGTCCCTTGTCGTTTGTCCCCGCCTGTCCTAGGCTGGCTGGCCGGGGTGCTTGTCCAGAGCCTCTCGCCGTAAGTCCTGCGGGTGCTCATCTCCCGTTTACTTGTTAAATTGCTCCAAACATCTTCCACTGCTCGTAGATGTGTGGGGGGAGGGGGGAGGGAATAAGAGGAAGGAAGTAACAATAATATCTGCTATACACTAATTTTGTCTCAGACAAATACAAACTCATTCCCTATCCAGATGCATAGTTTATCGTCCCTTGTTGAGGGCTAAGGGAGGGGTTAGATTCTACCGAAGAGCTAAAAACCATGCAGAACACAAACTGGCCCTCTAGTAGCAATGATCTTCCCTGGGGCGGAAGATCTTCGTCTGGGTGAGGGAATGCAGATGATGCTTGTAGTAAAACTTCTGCTTCAGCAGATCCTGGACTGCTGCTGTCCCAAATAGATCCTTTTTATGAGGAAGTGTATTATCAATGAACTAAATTTGGGCTGTGAGAGGTAAAGGAAGCATAAGTATTAACAGCATCAGTAAACTTTTTAGCTTATCGAGAGACTGTATCAGCAATTCCACCTTTAATCTTTTTTTTTTCTCCCGAGTATCAGCTGTGTTTAGAGCTTTTTCATTACATAGTTTTACTATGGGCTGAAAGTTATTTGTGTGTATACATATCATATTTACAAGTGTATTTTAGTTGCTAGGAAAGGCACTGAGTTTTTTTTCAGTTTAAATACACAAGCTCTTAAAGTCTCCCCCCCATCTCCAAATATACAGTTGCTTTAGTGTAACACTGTCTGTAAAATTAAAACAAGTGAAACGTTGATCAATGAAATGTAGGACAAAGGCCTTAACAGTTCAACACGAGGCACAGCTATTGTAAGCAATGTTACATGTTTATGGAATGTATAGAATCAGGATTTCAGCGAATGGGTTTAGTAATTTTTTTAGGATGTATTTTGTACGGAAGTGTTTTGATCTGGAAGAACTACACAAAATTTAAATGCTGGGGTGGTAGTTTGTAGATGTGGTGTGTTTGAAATCTGTTACTCTGAATTCAATAGGTGACTTATTATTATGGTATTGATTTTTTCCATAAGATGTTTTCAGCGTAGTACTGATTCCAGGAGACCTGTGGTAGTAGCAGCAATGTAACTGCTTCATGTGTATCCTGTTGTAATAGAGGCTGTTGGATAAGATGCAAAATAAAATTTTAATACATTGAAAAACATGTTTTGCACTGTGACTGTATATAGTCTCTGTTTAAAAAATGTAAGTAGTCGTTGTAGTTGCAGCTGAGTAAGAAGCTGCTTTAAATTTAGTTGTGAACCTCTTATCAAAAAGTGAGCAGTTTGTCTTTTTGTCAGAGAAACTATAGCTGACCAATCAGTAATCACATAGCTATCCATAGTATTAACTTCATTTAGAAGAGAAAGCAAAAGGAAAAAGTTAAGGTCTCAGCAAGGCATTAACTAAGTTAGATGATAACTTGATTTTGACGCTGAACACAATGAGTGTTTGTTTTTCCAGCTGTTACAATACTTATATAAGAAATTAGTATAAGTATTGTAAATTGTTACCCTAATTCTGCAGTAATATATTGTTTTGATTCACTGTATTGAGCAGATCACATAGTTTTCCACAGGGCTCATTTTTGGTAACTTCAAAGAATATTCTAACAGTTTTTGTTTCCCCATACAACTGAAATTTGCATTGATTAACGTGAAATATCTCTCTGGTTTGAGCAGAGTAGAGGGTTGCCTTAAGGATAGCATCAGCCATATGCTTCTAGTTATGGTGGTCTCTTTATTAAAAACATGTGAAATTATGTTGGTACTGCCTTTTTAAAAAGAGGTTCCTATTATTGATGGCTTGTTGAACATGACTTAGTGTACAAGTCGGACCTGCATTAGTCCATACTGTGGACTCTGTACTAACTGTGTTCTTTCCATGCAAGTGACTAGTGCTGTTACTGAGTATACCAGAACTAATAATAGATGCTGGGAGAGTACTAGCCCTGTTTGTACTGCTTTGGGTCCTACTTTTTCCTGGCTTTTTTTGCAGTTATGGCTCTGGGCGTGCTTTGCTACTTGTAGCACTGATTTACCTACCCCTGTGTGCTTTTTGCTTGCTCCTTTCTTTGCTGCTGTAATTTAAGAGTCGCCTGTGTTTTCCCAGATAAAACCATGTTGTTCTCTTATGTATTTTTACCAAGGCTGGTACAGTAGGGTTTTAGTCTGTGGAGCTGCTTGATGCTCTTCTTTTTTAAAAACAGTGTATAGTAGTGTTTGTGAAAGGTATTTTATATGATAATACATTGTGTTTGTGTGTGTGTGTAAAATACTTATGTACATAATTCACCTGGTTAAACATGATAATATAAAGTCTGTGGGTTTTGCTATTCCTGGAGTTTTTTGGTTGTGTCCATTTGGGGTTGGTTTGTTTGTTTGTTTTAATTACTTGGCCTGTCAACTCTGGCAAGTACCCCATCTTTTAAAAGGATTCTGATAAATCTCTTTTGGGGACAGTAATTTCTTTAAGAAAATGAGTTTGCTGGAAGGGTGATCAACTCTAGAAGAATTGTCCCCAGCCCAAATGTTTTTGGACATAATGTTGGTATAGTAAGAAAAGGCTGTGCAGATATAGGTTAGACCCTACTTAAGGTCATATGCTGTGTGTTCTACTGATTACAAAATTGCAGTTAATAATTTGGCTTCAGAGTAGTTGGGTTTTGGCCTTGTATTGTATTACCTTCTCAGAATAGAACAGAAAAGGAAAAGGAGGACAAACTTGCCACCAGTACAACTCCCACTGTAGTCATCTGGAAGAAATTAGCAGTGGGATGAGGCAGATTGGTTTAATTAGACTACTGGAATCAAGCTCATAAGTTCTTAAGGTGAGAAAGGACAAATGGAGTTATTGACCAGGTTACTGCATTTGGTAGGAATTCTTACATTGAATTGGTCATGGTTGTGTATTTAACCACAAAATAAGTGCTATATGCTTTTAGCATAACTCAGTTTGGTTTCACAGTGTTTTAGAGGTTTTCCAAGCTGAATTACAGAAGCGTATATGCTTCTGAAAGCTCTGTGCACTGTAAAAGGCTTGTGTAATACATGCTTCCTTTACTGCTAAGTTCTTCACTCACCTCTGTAACCAAGTAGCCTAATTTATCCTTTTCAGTGACCAATACCTCTTCTTTTGCTGGAGTTTCAGCTTTTCTCTTTGGGTCATTAGGGCCTTAGTAGTTCAGAACTTGCCCAATTGAGAGCCATGTCTCTCACTGACTTATTTGTAGTCAGGTTCCTTTAAATGTCCTTCCTTCAAGGATTCCTGTTTACTTGGATTCCCAGCTCTGAGCCTCCAGTGGCTATTATCAGAGCTCCTTGGTTTTCTGAAGCTTTGAAGAGGTAAAAGGATGCCAACTGCTGATGGTGAGTGCTCTTCATGTCTGTATGTCTTCATTTCCTCCTTTTTTGAGAGCAAGTCTTCACTTTCTGATATTCTCTGATTAACTGAAGTTTACCTATCTCCAACATCAACACTTTATTATTCATAAACTCACATTACAAGATACTGCTTTGATTTAAAAGCTTTTCTTGTACAGCCAATCCTCTATTTTGTAAATGTTGAGTCTTCTAGCTACTGCACAAGACGGGTATGAATAAAGTAGCTGAGAAGAATGGCTAGTGTTATCTGAAAAAAAGGCTTTTCTTTTTTTTGTCTCCATTGTCTATAATTTCCTTCTATCATATAGGTGAAGATGAAAGATACAGAAAATCCATTTAACTTTGAGATCTGAACTGTATTACTTTTCTTACTATTCTTGCGTAGCTTTAAACCATGCTGTATTTGATGGTGTGCTCACATGGCAAATAGCAATGCATTACATGGAGGGCAAACATCTCAAGATGCTATTTGCAGTATACAGCCCACAAAAATGTTGGGCATTTTTAAACGTTATTTGTGGGAGAGTAAAAGAAGGCTTGGTGAATTTTGTTTCCAAATTCAGCTTGAGATTTGATGACTACACTGTTTGCAGCTTCCTTCATCGGTATGGATGAAGCAGGGAGGGATGCTGCTGCACCTGTCTGGAAACCTCAAGGAAAACACCCCTTTTGGCATGCTTGCAACAAGGCAGGAAGGAACCTGTGCAGAGGTGGTAGGTGGTGTATACTACCTTGGTGGCTCAAGGCAGTTCTCTACACTAATGCCGAGAATGTTACAGAACACCTTAAGTTTTTTTCATAGCTTGCAATAAAGAGATGGTCTGGCTTAAAAATATGGAGAAGTGAGGCTCCAGCACACTGTAGAAACACTATATTAAAAGTAGCCAAAGAAACAAAATCTATGGACAGCTACCTTACCTTTCACCCTCACTTTGCAGTATGCCTTCATTATTATGAGTAACTGTAGTAGGATGCTGGAGTAAGAGCACAGCAGTAGCTAGTTCTTTGCTCTCTTGGTTGTGAATCTGTAAGGGAGCCCTGAAAAGAGGCAACTTGAATAACAGGTGGAGGGGGACTGAGCTGGTCTTGAAGTCTGAGACAATTTCTATGGTGTTGTTCTTGGTTGTTTTTTTTTTTTTTTCTTTTAATAGAAGGAGATTTAAGAAGTGACCAGTGAATGTGTCCTGCTAACTTTTTGGCAATGTGTAAACTTTTAGTAGGTTTTAAAAGTGAGAGAGTTAGAGGTGCTAAGTATATGCACTCCAAAGTTAAGGCATACACTTAGCTTTTGTGTCTGTAGTTGTGCTTTATTTGACCATTGTTTTGTAATTATAACACTTCTCTACCGTTGGCTTTGCTTCTTATTTTATTGCTGCTTTTACCATCTTAGACTTCTCAGAACTACTGAAATGGTGGTGCTGGCAGTGTTTTTACTTAGCATTAAGGTATCTGTAGGAGCTGGACATTACTATGTCTTTCAAGAGCTGTGTTCATATCCATCTCTAAAGTTTTTGTGTACAACATCTCTAAATTTGTTTTTGTGGGTGGGTTTTTTGTGTTTGGCTGCTATGGTTCAGATTGGTCAACAAATGTCAGCACTTCTCTTCATAAGGGCAGAGAATAAAGTGACTGTTCTAATATCTTGTGATTTCTATTTATATTTGACAAAAGAGATTGTTCTGAGATTTGGATCAGTTGGTATAAATAGCTTCTTAGGTGTTTAAGCAGTGCTGTGTTTACAAAACATTGAGCGTTCTGCTTTACCCCCCCACACTATCATTTGAATCTTAAAAATGTTGAAGTACCAAAATCTCTTTGTTTCTGCCACATTCTTCATGTGAATGTTTTAGTCTTTGTCATAAATGTTCTTCAGGTTTTTGGGGTTTTTTTTTTTCCTTCCCTCCCCACCCCTCTCTGAGATTATCACAATACTTTGTTTCAGGAAATTTTTTTTTTTGGTCACGGCCCATCCAGTGTAGATGCTGTGTAAAGAAACATGCCCCTCATAATTACAGTAAATAAGGAAGCTGTGTCAATGATAGCCTTTCAGGAAAGAGATTGCATATTTGCCTGATGTCACGATCTGCATGTGTATGTCACCAATTAATTACCTATCAGTCTCAGAAGTCTTCCTCTAATAAACTGGAAGAAACGGTCAACATCAAGTAGAGTTTGTCACTTCAAAGTGGAAAGAAGTGAAATGGTAAGGTGAAAAATGGCAATTTTCCACCTGTTTATATCCATTCAAACCTAGAAGGGAAAGAATGATGTTCAAGAGGGATACAGCATGGCATAAGAACTGATGTTGATATGATGGCTGACTAGGTAGGGGAAATGTACTGAAAAATCAGGTAAGCTTTTTGTATTTCATATTAGCTGAGATTCCTGCCCGAGACTTTTTTTAAGTAATAAATGACACAAGTCATCTACCTTGAAGCTTTGTGCAACTAGATAAAAACATGTGACTTAGGACTTTGATAACTGTACAGAAGATTAGATAAATTAAAAGGCTTGCTTTTCCTTGGAAGTGTTTTTGACTGCGTGCAGGTAGGCAAATGCTTGTAGTATAGTGCAGATGAATTTGCACACTGAGCAACACTCCTGTGATGAGTTCTGATACAGAAGAAAAGGTGCTGTAGCACTGCTACGGAAGAGCTGTCTGCTGCTTGACAAATTGTTCAAGCTGTCAAAAGAAAATGCATTTTACTTTATTCTGGTTTAGGAATCTATGGTGTTAGTGTATTCCTGTATCTAGTGGTAATGGATATTTTTTATTTGCCAACTGTCTATTCACCAAATGTTTGCATCTGTTGAAAAGAAGGAATGCTGGTAAAGATGCATGAGTGAGAAAACGGAGTTAAAAAAAAACTGTAAAACCTAATGAGAAACAACCAAGCCCAGTGATCAAAAAACCTGCTTGGGATTGTGATTTCTTAGTTATGTGGATGTTTTACTGTTAGTACATACCTGAAAGCTGTGTAGGACTCATGTTCTTTTGCTTCTTATATTCATCGGAGTATAGCAAGCTGCATCTCAACAGTGGCCTGAATAGATGTGTAACTAGGCACTATGAGGAACTGTCTTTTCCTAAATTCTACTTGAGCAGCAGTATCCTTGGAACCCATTTAGTTTGTCAATAAATTAGTCTGAGTGGGAGTGCCTTAGAAAGTTTTCCTTAAAGGGGAGAGTTTGCTTCTAAATTTACTGGTAGTGTTCTTCGCTATGTAGACCTCTTCAAGGTCATTAAATGCTACTTATTGCTACAGTTTTGGCCTTATATGACTATTTATTCAGGTAGCCGCTTGTGGAACATTTCAGAAAAATACATCTAATTTCTTTATTTATTCATTATGTAGAAGTTAAATATGCTTGTCTGAGATGTAAAATGAAGAGTACAAAGCTTTTTAATTTCCTTTTAGTTGGATAAGCAGTGTGAAGTTTTGTGCCCATTTATCAGTGACACTTGAGTAACCTGAGTCTTGTTAGTCTAGGACAGAAAGACTGGCAAAATGGTAAAGATGAGCTAGGGCTTGAAATGGCTACTATCAGCACTTGTACCTCTTTCATTTTAACCAGACATCTCTATACCCTATTTGCGTAAGTTTTATTCATAGTGAAATGATACACAGCTGTTGATTTTAAGACTACAGAATGACAAGTAGGAGATACTTGTGCATAAAGGTAATGTACCTAAAGCCAAACAATATGGCTTTGATTTATAGAAAAACGTATGATAATCATAAGAGCATAACAAAGAATAATTTTATTAATTTCTTCATTTAAAGGTGTATAATGAACAGTGCAGACATGGGTTTTTTATTCAGCTGCATAGAAGTGCTTCCTGCTTGAAGTGTACACAGATTGTAAATAGTTTTTTAAAAATTTCTTCATAAAAATAATATATTATCAAGTACAGCTGTTGCCTGAAAATTACCATTTCTTAAAGAAAAAAAACCTCATTGAACCTGTAAGTAAGATTTTTTTCTTTGCTGCCTTCTGAGCATCATTGAGTTCAGAATTCAGCTTTAGCAACCTCATATCTAGAGAATATAGAATGTGTTCCTCTCATTTATGTGAACCATATGTGATTTTCATGGGTAGAATTACTGTTGGTTTTTTTTTTTCATGAACTACAAAAAAAGAAATGGAGAAAATCCTGCTGCTTCCAACTCAGTTTTTTAGGTTAGCTTGTTACTTGAATGGAACAGAATTTCTTAAGTTAAAGTTGACCAATGAATTAAGGGTCTTCTATGTGTAAAGAATTGTACTTGTGTCTTGTGAAATTTGTAAATGTGTTCCTTGTCTGAAAATGACCTTTTCAGGAGAAAGGGTAAGAGGTTTCAAAAGTCCAGGACTGGAGTTCACAAGCGCCATCAGTCTGTGCTCTATTTTGAAGTCTTCTGGTTATAATATTCTAAGGGGGGTAATTATCGCATTGTACATGTGCCACAGTTGAAAGGTTTCCTGCTGCAGTTAACGCTATTTATGAATTACTCCTAGTTTCATCTATGTACCACTGTTAATGCTTTATTTTGGGCATGTTCTTACTTTCCTCTTCCCATGTCCTGTCAAACTGTCTTTCGTGTTTTCATCAACAGATTAGGTCTACTAGGTTTTTCCCATTTACATGACACACTATGTGATGGGGTATTCTGGGGGGCAGTGGCTATCTCCTGACAGCTTGGAGTTGTTCAGTGAAGGCCATTTAACTGGGTAAGATTTACGTTTTGGGGTTCTTGAACAAATGAAAATAATGCAGAGAAGATTCAGAATGTTAGCTGGAAAAATATTCTTAGATGTGATATTTCTCCCTTTCACAAATTTTCTTCTAATGTCAGTGATAATATTATTAACTTGCTTGTCAGTGTGAATATATTTGGAGAATAACAGGATCGGGGTTCTTTTGAGTAGTTCTGAAAGGAGATTTACATGTTGTGCTCACCAAACTGTAGTTGTGTGATGTGGAACAGTCACATGATACTTTTAGTTAAAGCTACTACAAACTATTACTATCCTGAATTTTCTGTTTCTAGAATTGGTAGCAGAAAATAAGAAAATTGATTAGAGGAATTGAAGATAATTTTTTAAACCGTTACCATAAACTTGCATTCACCATTCAGATTCATAGTTGATGTTACGGAAAGGATTAATTTGATTTGTATACCAACATAGCTAATGTCGTGAATCTGGGAAAGGCTTATCCTCTAGCTTTGTTTCTGACTTTTGAGCACGAGAACAGCTGTACTGGGTTACTCCAGGCTTGTGTCCTGTCTTTGACAGTAGCTGGTAATTGATGTAGCAGAGAGGGTAGAACAGCAGGTCAAACAAATGCATAGTCATGCTGATATGGAGTGTTACCCTGCCTGGAGCATTTTGTGCTTCCGTTTGTGATCTTTTCAAATTGTCTTTTCTTTCCCTTTTTCTTTTAAACATGTAGAAAGTTTTAGAGCAAGTTTTAGACCTCAGCAATATTCTGGAATAATTTATTTCGGCTCCACTATGAAGTGGTAGTCGGGGTATGCTAGGAGACTATAATCTCATCTTGGTTCTAGTCATCATAGTGTGCAGTAGTTACAGTTGTGTATCTGATACTGTAGAAAGATGGCATTATGGGCTGTTGGGGGGCCAGGGAGGGGAGTAAGTATGAAATACATGGGGACTGTATATGCTAAGAATGATTGCTAATGTTCTTGGCATGAACATCAAGTCTTCCTGAGAGCTGAAGACCTAACTGTAAACTTAAATGGAGGACTAAATCACGTGTTTGTTGTGAATATACAAGTTATTTAAAGACAACAGATTTTTGCAAACCTGCCTTCATGCCTTATGTAGACCTGGGGTTTATATTATTTCCGTAATTGGTCTTTGACAGAAATCATGCAGGACAGTAGTTTATGTAGTGCTACAGAGTGTTTAAAGAATAGCTTATCAAAAGCTTTATCTAATTAACTTTCAGCATCAGAGCTATTCTTTGGAATGGTCTTACAGTTTTCTCTTTCTGTCTTCCAAGTTGAAAGGTGTTTAAAATTTGCCTCTGGCAGTTCAGAATAATTTGTGGCACATCCGGCTTTGTTCTGTGCTTCAGTTTAAATAGTAATACCATAGATGATATAAAAACTGATAACATTTAAACTATAAACCTATTTTTAAAATGTTTTAATGGTAAAGCAATTCTGTCTACAGATTTGGCATGCAAGATGACACAATGAGGATAATAACATAATGCCAAATGTAAGGATGTAAGGGTAGTTTTTCTACATATAGTCTGTGTCTTGGTTAGAAGTAATTTGGGAAGCTGTCCAGTTTTTAACTGCTTCCATTGCTTCAGGGTGAATGCATCACCAGAATGTATTGTTTCCTGCTATCTCCCTGCACCTCGAATACTGTATTCAGTTCTGGGCCTCTCACCACAAGAAGGATGTTGAGGCTCTGGAGCGAGTCCAGANTTTAAAAGACCAGTGGACGAGGTGTCAAGTGGCATGGTTTAGTGACTGATGGGAATGGTTGGACTTGATGATCCAGGGGGTCCTTTCCAACCTAGTGATTCTGTGATTCTATCTTTATCCATACTTTGGAAAATTATAAAGACTAGCCTTTAATTTACAGTATTTTATGCACATCTGCAAAAGAGAAATTTGTACAATCGCAGTAGACACTTAAACCTTTTCTGTTTATTTACAGGAGGATGTAAGTGCAAGTCTGAATGTAGCAAGCTAAATATGAAGGATTAGACTCTTAAGTGTAATTCTGATCTCATACATTCTTCTTATCTGAGGTTACAGCTGTTCCTGTATCCTACCTTGGATAGACTGTCTTCTGCACTGCTTTCTAGTTAGGAGACATTTTAATGAATGTAAAGCTAATTTCTACCAGATTGTTATAGGAAGAACAATACTTTTACTTTCTTTGATTGCCATGAAAGAGAAGAGGTGTGCTTTTTTTCTGTATTACTGAGCCACTCTTAGTAGTTTTCTTAAGAAGCAAGAGTGAAAATAAACTGAATCCATAGTTTTTATTTTCTTCCAGTTGTCATGAACATGAGTTACTGGAGTTTCTCTGTGGTTGTATTCAAACTGAAGTGCTTTATGTGCAGTTCACCTATGGTAGCCACAGAAATCAAACTAAATAAATCCCTAGGTACGTTCTGCAGAAATCTACTGATTTTGGTGACCTGTACTTTTCAAGGGGAGGCTTTCAGTTATTAAGATTTGTTATATGCTGTGGAGTTTTGAGTCTAAAATTCAGAAAAATTATTTGGCAAAACTTAGACATCACACCATACAGGTGCAAAGTATCTTGCACTTAACTGATTTAAGTGTGATAATGGAATTTTAACAGTGATCATAGACCATGTCTGTCTGGCTTAGTATTCATCACATTTTTCAATGTGATAGTAACTGCCTAAACTTGGTGTTACAAATGAACAATTATTCTATGTTTTTACCTTGTAAATTGAGGCGTACGTTCACTAAACATATATTAATGTATTTCCAAAAATCACAGTGTAAACTAAATATAGAACCATTGATGTGTTAATATTTTGTATCTAGTAAAAGGGGATTTGATGTATCAATATAAATAATTCAGGAATGGTCTGTCATGCAGTGTGCTTTGTTTATGTAGCTTTCTCTTCTTCCATTGTTCTCAGAACATGTTCAGTTTTCTTCTGTGCAGTTTCCACATTTTTAGTGAGATGTTAATTAAGAATACCTCATGTTGTAAGAGGTTATATAGTTGTCCTTATTTTTTTTTTGCACCAGCAAGTTGATAATGGCAGGGTATGCCTTCGCACTGGTGTTTTATCTCATTATTAAAGATGTTCGTAAAAATGTTTTGTCAGACTGATTAATTGCCATCTAGGCTTACATAGACATCTTTAAGTAATTGATTTTTAATGTTTCATTGCTTTTAGTAACTCTTTGCTCATGACTATTTGAGTGGAAATGGAGAATAGAGCATTGTTTCTAGTTGGTGTATGTTTCACTCAACTTTGTTTTGGCAGCATGTAGCTTAAGACACTCAGAGCAGCTTTGCAATATACAGTTGCATAGCACTTAGACGTTAACAGTCTATAGTAAATGTTGAGGTGCGTAATGAGTTCACCAGCATCATCTATTTGCATTGTGATTCTTTTCTTCAGTAAGAGGAAGATATCTTGTGTGTCCTTAGTCAGTTATTAAATGCTTAACTGTGATGAAGTACAACTTCCTTCTTTAAGACATGTCTTTAGGCATATTTAGTGTCTTATTTCTTGGCACTGTGATTCTTGTAAGTATGGATATCAACCGCTAGTGCAGTCTCTCATTTGAGAGTTTATATTTGTTCCTGTGTATTGCTACTGTCCTGGCATCTGCAAAGCGATGCATAGAAAATATGCACTCTACAGTTGAAATCATTATGGCTGGCTTAGAGTTACGGAATTATTTGTGTGATAAAGCCTATCATTCTTTTTGTTTGTCTTTTATTCACATATGCATAGCAGAATAGTGAACTGGTATGCTGCTGGCCTGCTGAATTTGATGAAACAGTGCTGCCAAATCTCTCGGGAGAGGAGTCGTCACTTGTGCTAATATAGCTGTTGCTGGTCCTGTTTCATCCCTGCGTTTTGTGGAGTGTGAGCTGTTTTGTGTAGCCAGAGCTCTGTGATGTTTTTTTCTGGAGAATGGGATCTGTCAGAATGCATCATGATTCTCACTGGGGAAAAACAATGTCACAGTCCTGAAGGGGTGAAAAAAAAAGTGAGTCAAGCCCTAAAAGGTCATGAGAGTTTAAAACCAAATAAACAACACAACTTTGGACATTTTTAATATACATGCATCTATAAGTTACTCTAAGGTGTAGAGAAACATGGAATTCTTGAGGGTAGGGTCTTAAAAACACGAGTTTCACTCTGTGCTAAAGATTATCATTATTTGTACTGCACGGTATTCAGTGAAAACTGTTGTGGGTGAGAAAAACTGTGCTTAGTCTAACAAAAGTACAAAGAGTGCTGCTACATGTGTTGCTTCAAAGTGGTCACTTTCTAATAAAAGATAAACAGAAGATAAGACTGCACTGAACAGCAAAACCAAGCTGTTGCTGCGGAACGCAAGTGTGCTGGCTTGAAATTTTGATATATCAACTTTTTAGATGAGATTTGAAGTAAGGTGACTTTGTGTATATTAATCAGGACAGTTTGCAACGTGTAGAAGTGCAGCTAAAAAAAAAGTCTTAACTTTTTCTAATGAGCCCCATCTGGAAAGGGTATGTCCTACTTCCACCACTCTACCTGTAAATGGTTCAGTGACACAGCCAATGCTTCATGGACTTTTGAAAGACTTTAGTATTCAATTTGATTCGGTAACACAGCAGAAACCTAACAGGCTAAGGGATGAAAGTATTCCGCTGAGTTAGTTACCAGAATCATTTTAATGTGAAGTCTGTGGGTGCTGGACTAGTGTAAAGGACAGGGTATATCATACAGCAGGAGAGAGCAGAGAGAAGGCGTTGTGTATCTTGACAAAAAAAAAGCTGTAACATTAGCTCAGTCATTTTGCACAACTCCACCCTCAGAAACACTATAGGAAAGAATGTGAAGATATTTGGTTGTTGTGGGGTGGCTTGAGATGAGTCAATATGACAGTAATATATGAGAAGTCAGGGAAAAAAGCAGACTTTTTGAGGGGTCTTAAAATTATAAAAAGAAGTTTCTCTTGGTCTTATTTTCAGGTAGAAAAGTAAGAAGTTCTGAAGAGCCAGGGTTAACAATCTACAGAATCTTCGCAGTAGTGATCTGAACTCGATTTCTTCAGAAATACAAATCCCCGAAGTCTTTCATAGCACCAACATGCATTAAGATTGCCAATAAAATGTGAAGTCCATCTTTTAGGAGATCAGTTCTGGTTTTGTGCCATGTTTTTCCATTTCTGCATTAATCCGTGTGTTTCAACACCATTGCATGAGATTTTCTGACCGGAAGATATGCAGTACTGGATCTGATTATGAGAAGGCCACATGGCTTATTTGGTAGAATCCAGAATGTTATGAGTGTATTCTCAAACCTATGTCCATGTAAGGGACAGACTATATGTCCATCTGTGAAGTCACATTACTTTGGTTTTATTCTTTTAAATCTGCCACATACGTAGTACCTTTAGGATGGCCTACGTTCCCTATTGACCATATTTTTATTAAAAATTAGTGAACTTGTGTAACCAAGTAAATTTTCTGTTTCTTTCTAATATATGATGCATTTTCAGAAGAAGAAAAACAACATAGCCCATCTTTTGTTGAAGTTAATGTGTCATAATTATTTTGTTAACATTTTTGGGAGAGATTTTTTGCAAGAAGGTTCTTTTAAATTTTGAAACAAGTTGGATTGATAAGGTTTGACTGAAGAGGGATCTGTAATCTTAGTTCTTTCTGAGGTCGTTTGCCATTAGAGGATATTTGTCCACTATCTTGTTTTTTTCCACAGCACTAGTGTTAATATTAGTGATGTGTAAGCCAGCTAACTTGCTGTATTAATATTATCAATTCAGTAGTGATGTTTGTCACGTTCTTAATTTTTTACAGCACTGTAGATCTTATACTAGTGTCCTCAGTTTACTTCAAATACCTGCTAGTGAAGTTTCTGGTGAAATACTGTTTGCTCTGCCAAGCACTACAAAGATGATTTTCCTCAGTAGTAAGAGGACAATGTGAGGAAAACTGCAGTTTTTATACAGACATAGAGTAAGATGGCTTTAATGAATGTTTTAATTAGGCAGCCTTGTTATAAAAGTTGACTATTGCTACAAAATTACTAACATGAGAAGTAATAGTGTCAACATGTCTTGATTTATTCACATGCAAGTTGGCTGCATTTCTGCACAGCACTTTTTGATCACTTCTGAGTTAGTGCCCGCTTTATCAGGTAACTCAAAACGTTCAGTTCATTGAATGTTCATTGCCAGTTATATACAAGAATTTTCCTGGACTAGTGTTTTAATCTTTCCTGTCATCACAGTTTCAGTAGAGATCTGCCTGCAAATGTATAGTCATCTGCAATTCAAAAATTAAAACTTACAAGCTTATTTCCAGTTGTTTTGAAAAGCTTTTTTTTCTGGTTTTTCTCCAAAGAATTGAAGTTGAACATTCTGGAGAGCTCTAAAGCTGCTCACCTGGGATGTTTCTTGTGACATAATGGAGTATGTTGCAGTCAAAAAGTGTTGTTAGCCAGTGAAATTCCCAACTATTACCCAAACAAACCAAAGCATAGAAATCAGCCATACTATGTTTTCAGAGATAACAAGTTATGAGGAAGTCATTTTCCTCTTATATTATGTTCCCTTGAAGTCAAGGGCTATGATATAAACTATTTCTAGTGCCATAACTATCCTAGCCTACATGTTTTCAGTATTGTTCTCTTGTTTCTATGGCTTGTGCCATTGCAGACCTTTCATATTATGTTTAGCCCTGGAAAATCAAACTGTACAGAGGAACTTTTCGCTGTCTCTAATTTGTGATCATATCAAAGATTATCTTTTTTTTTTTTGCTGGGATGGAGGTCGACTTAAAAAAGATGCATATGCATATTCCAATTTAAATTTCACATTTGAAGTTATTGAATGTTTCATTTTACTACACATACTGTTCTGCAATGTCAGTGTCTCTGTGCTGTGTATCTGACTGCTGACTTTGCTTATTGCTGTGACTTAGGTTTGTTTAAAAGGGTGTTTAACATGAAGCTGGTGATGACTGATCTCATTGCCCACCTTTAGGAACCTGTGATCTTCCCAAAGTCTTGCTGATCCTTTGTCTGAAAAAAACCCCAACCCTACAGTTATATGGTGTGGCAGAAGCATGTCTCTGCATGTGCTGAAGTCTCATAAGCAGTGTAGTCAATACAATTGATTCACCTTACTCTTGAGCAGACATCTTGCAGCTAGTCAAGGTTAATTGTTTTCAATTTCATTGGCTGATAGATGAGATCTCCATTGACTACAGTGGGTTTACAGGTTTACACACCTTAATTCAGGTGCCTATTTGCAGGTGTCTTAATCTTTAAATACTGTTTTATATTCCTGATGGTAGTGCAAGTATGAGGTTTTGTCTTTCCGTACGTGTTCTGGATATATCCTGATGACATTGCTCCTTCTGTCTGCTTTTCCAAATATGGTTTGGGTTTTTTGAGTTTCCAAACTGAGGAAGTTGATTTAAAAAAACCCCTCATCTTGGTTTGCAGAGAGGTGGTGAAGAAGGTGCTTTCTTGACATCTCTGACTTTTAACTTCCTTTGAATAATGAAAAGTATACAAATGTCTTTTCAGGATGAACAGGGAGGTGTAAGACACTGTATATCACAAATTCAGCTGTTGCTGTTCATATTGCAGTAGTAAGCAAGTTTCTTTTACTGAATTTAGTGGGGAACTAACTTCCCTCCCCGAATCTTTCTCTGCTGTTTTCCAGAAGTCTGGTGTTTGGACTCTTACTGCTATTTCTAAAGACTTTGATTTATGTAATGAAATGTTGGGATTTTTTTTGGTCATGTAGTATTTCCTAACAGTTCACATCTCCAGATCAGTCTTGATAGTTCGTTCATTTAAGACTATAGTGTGGTTGGAAGTGTTGTTCTACTGAGCATCACACAGTGTCTAATCCAAGACTGCACGAGAATCCTGCAGTTGAGTACCTCCCTTTGAAAACTGTCATGCTACAATACTGCTGTGCGCAGAGCTTACTGCAGTTTATTTTACAGTAGCTCGGGATACAGGTCTCTGTGCCCAGCCCACCCTGTGCTGCTTGTCCCACTCTGTCTCAACTCCTACCTTGATTCCCAAACACAAGGTATTGTTATGTCTTCTCACCATGTTAAGTAGACCTTTTCCATTTCTCAGCAGAATGCAGGGGGATCAGTTAGTGTCTGAATCCTGGTTTGTGGGTGGTGGTTTGTTTTTTTTGTTGGCTTGTGATTCACTTCCTATGTCACTGAAAACCTTAGCCCTCTAGTGATTTTTGAGTAATCATGAACAGAGATTAATATGTTGAGCAGAAGAGAGTCCTGTGTTCCTAAAATCTCACCACCCCTTGGCCTGGAGGGAAAAAAAAGAAGTTATGTGGCAGTAATGCGCTATCTTTTTAATTCTGTCTTTATGTTTACTTCTTGCCTTTAGATTACAAGGGGATTATGGGTAAAGGTTTTTACTTAAAAGGTATTACGATTTGACATTCAGAAAATAAATGGATTTGTCAATCGAAAATCTAAGACATTGATTGAAATTGGCTTTAAAATGGAAGCCTCCTCCATGTGCTCTAGCATTTATCATAGAGAACTTGAATGTACCTGGCTTTGGTTCTGAGCATAGATCAAGTTTATGCTCCTTGAGGTAAAAATGATCTGCATTCTTATTTAAGAGCATGAAAGTACCTGTTTTATGTTGGAAGCTACATGTTGAATGCATGTTTAGTTTTTTTGATGTTCTTAACTGTATCTGCTAATAATCTGTTTTCTTTTGCAGAACCCTGTGATAATATGAGAGAGATTCTCCAAAATGTGGCCAAGTTACAAGGTGTTTCAAATATGAGAAAACTGGGTCACTTGAATAATTTTACTAAGGTAAGAGCTCAAAAGGTGTTAAAGAACAAATGATAATACAGGCAAAGTGGTTTTTATATACTCTATCAGGTGGTAGCTGGATGATTTGTGAAACTGCTTAATATCATGCAACAGTACTTCAAACCTGCATAGCACGGGACAGGAACAAATAAGGACAAGTAAACATGCAAATGCAGGATTTTGCTGAAGTTTGTAGAAATGTCCTACTAGCTGAATTTTTTAGTGTTTTAATGCTTAGAAGTTTGAAGTATATCAGTTAATGGATTAAGGTGCACAAATAGGTCCAAATATTGGTTTCTGCTCCAGAGAATTGAATCAAATGTGGAATGCCAGACTGCCTGGATATAAACTGGCAGAGTACGGTGAGGGGGATCACTGTATCAGTAAACACAATATGCAGTGAGCTGGGTGCTATAGAGTAGCAGCCATAAAGTTTTGTTGCGTATTTCATAGTGAAACAGGTTTAAAGGGGTGACTTCTAGAAACATTCTGTATTTCCGATTTTTAGGTGCTTTTTCCAAATACATGCACCCAGCTCCTGGGAGTGTGACAGATACTTCATGTGAAAGTATGATGGATATGTTGGAAACTGTCTTGTAGGAGACAAGAATTAAAAACTTAGAGTAGGTTGAAGGAGGAGACCATAAAAGGCCTTCAGAAGAAGCCAAAGTACCATTTTTCAAGTAGGAGTTCATTGAAAGGAGTTCAAAGGACTGATGGTAGGTGGGCAGGGTGTCTTAGGAAAAGGGCATTTTTAGCATACTGAATGGTTGTGGTTGGGCTGGTGTTCCATTTGTTCAGGGAAGGAAAAGTGTGTTGCAGTCATTAAGCCAAGAGACTTCAGAACTTCACTGTGTTACACAGATACTCGGAAGCATCTGGTAAATTGACCACCTTTCTGATAGTACGTTACATATAGTGCAGTGTGCTTGAAGATGAAACCCATACTTCTGTGATTACCAGCCATAACCAAGAAACAAAGTAGTAGTGGAGAACTTTGTGGGTAAAGTAAGGCTCAGATTATTGTTGTTGTAGATGAGCTGATAACAGATCGTTGAGAAAGATTACCAAAAGGCTGTTTGACAGTTTTTAGAATCTCGAGTGAAAGAATGAATGCTCAAGGGTGGGATTGGGGAGTCAGTTGACACGAGAAGGACAAATACGCATGATGGTCTTTGGCTTCTTGGCTGTTACAAGCACTCCTTGTTGGACTGAACAACACTTCAGTAGTAGTGCATGAGTGCTTTGAAATGCCTTAGTTGCCTTAAAATTAAAGAGCTGGTTTAGGTTTCCAGAGTCATGATTTCTAGTCGTTAAGTCAGTTTGTAAAAGTGTATGTCTTAAAACAGTGTTGATTTTACTACTGAAAAATGGATGTTAAGCATCTGTAAATCTCATAACTTAGTAAATATGCATACTAGAATTAAAGGATGAACTAAACATTCCTTTTAAAACATGATTTTGAAAAAACTATTCCATAAACAACTATTTGAATTACTTGTTCCTTATACTTACCTGGTGTTGGAATTGGAAAATAGAAGGAAAATTTTAATAAATTGGACTTAACAGCTGTCAAGAAATGATGGATTTGTGAAAATTATTTCCTAAAATTAAAAATGGCTTTTGAAGACAGAGACAGTAGTTCAAAATGTGGCTACGATACTGAATCAGTGACCCCGGGGACTCACAGGACTATCATCCTAGTCTGATTTTTAGCACTTGCTCTAATTTTCTTCTCCCTGGTTATAAATTTATAACTTGTACTTTTGATTTTAGAGCTCTTCCCAGTTTTGTTTGAACTGTAAATGGAGTTATGAAATTAGAATAACAGTTGCAGATTGTGTTACATCGTCTGCCTTGTGGTTGGAACAGTTCTGTGTTTTTCATTCCAGTGGTTAAGAGTGAAAGCCTGGAGATTGGGGGAGATTGTTTTATTTCCTTTTTTTTACTATGGTCTTCTACCATGAATTGCACCTATTCTTACTGTACAGATGACACTTTATATGTGATATTTTACAAAAGCTTACATTTCCTTAATCAAGGAAAAACTGTTAACATTCATGTTCCTCCCTGTTTGACTGCAGAACATTGCTTATTCTTGCCTAGCAGATTTGCGGACATATATTTGTCAAGTAAACCACTAATAATCCCGAGGCATTGGAAAGGTATGATTAGCTCTGAATTGCAGCAGTGGCAGAAGTAGAAATTTTCCTTCTCCTCTGCTACTCACCACCTGTTAAGAGAAGCTGCAGTTTTGTAGGCAAAAATGTTCATGAAGCGCTGCCTGATCTGTATTAGACAAATAATATTGTTCCTTTCAAACCTTCTGTATCACTGTTTAAGTTCACCTGAATTTTGGCCTGAAAACTGTTACAGGATTTGAGCTGTTCTTAAGTGATCTGTCATACTTCCAGTCCTTACAGTCATTCCCAAGCTCAGTAAGTGCCTTTGGCTCCGTTAAGATGAGTAGGATTATGCATCTTTCATTTATATGGCCGGCTGCATAAGGCAAACACTTTGAAGTGTCCCAGCTTCTGCTGATTAATACCGAAATATTATGGTTACTTCTTAGGGGTTTTCCCCACCCCCATGAGAAGTAGTAAGTGATAAAATACAGAAAACCAGAAGGAACTTTACAACTGTGTTTACTTTGTGGAAAATAATTTCTGGATTTGAAGTATTCATTTGGAATCCATTTTATAGAAAGATTATCCTACCATTAGCTTCTGAGAGATTCTTCATACCTTTTTAAATTTAAAAATGTATTGAAATAATGAAGAGGAAAAAGATGCATAAATATCCTTATAGGGATTTCTATCTTTCTTTCAAAAATAAAGGTGCTTAAATTTAGCAATTGAATAGCATCATTTTATAAGGAAAATAGAAAGCGGAATAGTACAGCTTCATTAAATAATGACAGAATTAGTTTTGAGCAGATTAAAAATATATATCTGTTAGCTTTTTTAATTCTGTTAAATTTCACTAGGGTAGGGATTGAGTTCCTTACAACCCAAACCATTCTGTTATTCTATAATATGAGTTAATGGATTCTCTCTCTGTCTGATTCATAGTCTGTTCTTTCAGAATCTCAGCCATCCTTTGCAATACCCAAGTACCTTAGAATCTAAATGCAGTATTGACTGAGTGTAGCACTCATCCAAGCAGTTAAACCACTATGGGCAAAACTTGAAATATCATGATGAAGTGTTTAGTGGTTAGGAGCAGAATATTGTTTAGAGGCATACAGCTGTGGAATAAACCTGCTTGTGGGTCTAAATCCAGAATCTGCAGTTTCAGTAGGGATTTGTCTTAAGAGCAGGATCTACAAGGTAGTATCCTCAGATTTTGCCAGTCATGATTCAAACTTTTTTCCAAAATAGCAGTATAATCACATTTTTTATGCATAGGGTAAATCATATCTTACCTATTAATTGCTGTGGCTGTTTTGTCAAATTTAAATTTGAGTGGTCTCGGAGTGCATTCAACTTGGGTGTGCTGTTGACCTCCTGTGGTTTTGTTGTTTTGAGCTACTGTTTCCAAGACATGGTAATGTGTTACTCATATTGCTATGACTCATCTAAGTAGCATGAAAACTCATAGCTGACAGTAAACATGAAAAAAAACCCTTCACTGTAAGTTAGTCAGTCTGGCCTGGCATAAGTACAAATTTGTCCTAATATTAAATCATACCCTCAGAGTGTCTGTGCTATTCCGATTCATAGACTATTATAGAAAAAATTCTGAGAGTTGACTTATGGATGGTTAACAAGCGAAGTATACTCCCTGTGTTTGTGTGTATATAACAACTATTATGTTTAAGTATAAAAAATATATGCATATTATGCAAAATACATTTTGTATTTTTCATATTATATTTGCCTCATTCCAGGCATTTACATGATATAAAAATCCATTGCCATTTTAGTGAAATACAGTGACAAGTGGCCAAAAGCAGATGTGTGTTCTATTACTGGTTGCCTACCAGGTTCTGCTACAATAACATGCATATTTATTGTTACACACAAACATGACAGTTCATTGGCCTTGTCAGGAATTCAGTCATCAACAAAATTCACTGCATTTTAACCAGAATCTTTGACCTACTTAATGCTGTTTGAAGGTGAAATGAGAGGGTATTGGCAAAATTTTCCCTTTAAACCAGACATTTATAACTGAGTGAATACCCAAACCCTTGAGACCAGCTGAACAGTATTTTCTTTATAGCAGCCTCCATGACTTCCCCCCCCCCCAGTTCTAAACATATATCAGTCAAACCTTACTTCCACCAGGGTATTTTTTTCTCCTTGACTAAATAAAACTCATGTTTCAACCTTCATGAGTATATGTTCTAGCTGCCTTGTACATTTTTCTGCTATACTTTTTTCCAGTTTCTCTGCTTTTAAAATGAGGTACCCAAAACTTTATTCTTTGTACAATTTTTAGAGCAGTCTGTGGAGTTGTATTAAAAGTATGTTTCAAATATAATGCAGTCCTAATAATATTTCCAAATGTCTTTTTTTCTTTCCTGAAATGACATCACATTAACTCATGTAGTTTACACTTTACTGTAACTTACAAATCTTGCTTTCCTTTTGAAATTTTTTTTTGTAATTAACATGATGAACATTGTTTCCTTGGATGTCTGGTATTTCTCTGCTGAACTCCTTCTGCTTTTTGTGTCTATTAATGTGTGGTATCCCAGAGGATATGATATGCTAATCCTTTTGTTTGACTGAATTGCCTCTCAGAATTTGGTCACTTATTTAAAACCACTGAAACATTTTGAATTCTAATATTACTGTCTGTCTTCTAAGTTCTTCTTTAGCTGGAAATCCTGGAAGCACACTGCCATGTGTAAGTTGCAAAGAAAGCCAGCACATAAGTAGTGGTGGCCCATTGGAATGAGAGTAAAATAATAGCTAAAATAGCTGATCTGCTTCTTACTTTTTTTAGCCAATTTTGTCTATTCATTCTCTGAGAACTACTTCACACACATGATTGACAACATCAAA
The DNA here is from genome assembly GCA_013389865.1 of Piaya cayana. Taxonomy (NCBI): domain Eukaryota; kingdom Metazoa; phylum Chordata; class Aves; order Cuculiformes; family Coccyzidae; genus Piaya; species Piaya cayana. The sequence continues at coordinate 72,121 of WAAB01010913.1, read as the reverse complement.
TGCTTAAATAAAAATTATCGCATTCCGAAATTTCTAGTCACACAGCAGTTAAACTGACTGAATATAATAAAACGAAGTGGTTAAAGACTGAATTTTGAGAAAAGGTCAAGTTTCTTGCTACATCAGTGAGGGTGTGCACAATGGGAACACATTTATGCAGGAAAAGTTGTATTGAGGAGCTAATAACCACAGTGTGTTTGGTAAGTGTGGGTACTGACAACTCAACTAGAGCTAGTCCAGTGAACTGAATGCTCTTTAGCAGTTGCAACCAGCTAGGTGTGTTCTTGAAACATGTCATCTGCTTTAGTTTCATTTCAGGACCACACAGAAACAAACCAGTGGTAAGTGTGATGATAGGAGACTTGCTTCAGAAATGTAAAATTGTACACAGTAGCAGTTTTCTCAAAAATGTTTTTACGTACATCAGAATTCTAATTCCATGGGCTTTTTTTAAGCAGGAAAAAACTGTTGGGGACAATCTGCTGTGTTAAATTAGGACTGCTCATTTATGTCTGAGAAAGAATGATGGGGAGGGGTTTAGCTGTGTAAATGATGAGCCTGAACAACTATTGATGAACTTGTCTGAAACTGAACAATGACCTGTTTTTACTCACTATCTTCTCACACTGTTTTGCTCACACTCTGCCAGCCAATTTTTACAGTTCACAAGATGTCAATAGAAATGCTAAAGCAGCAGTGGTGGCCTTAGGCAGTCCAACAACATGGCATAAAAATAGATTGATGCTAGGAAGTGACATACTGTCATAACCAGTTAATGCACCAATTGTCTAGTTTTATTATCACTTACAGTTGAAAGGTGGGGGAAAAGAGGTTATGTAATAATTTTCCTTATGTTTTATAATCAGCTTTGATTAGAGATACTAAAGAGAAAGGCAAAATCCAAAGTATTTCAGTTGACTTGGATTATTTGATCTAAATATAGGATCAAACAATTCAATAATATGTCCAATTAATGACTTTGGATTTCAACATTATTACTATGCATTTTTCTCACAGTATGAAGAATAATTTCTTAATGTAATGCAAGCGTCAGAAGAATATGTTCTTCTTGAGTGTAAAACTAAGCATTGTTTAGATTTTAACCATCAAGTTCGTAAGTTTACTTAAAAATAGGGTTTCTGTGCAACATGTTGGTTTTTTCAGGTGGAGGTGAGCAGTAGAATGGCAGTATGGAACATGTTAAATATTGCAGCTCACAGTGGCTTTAATTTAACTGTTTTAGTTTATTATAAATTCCTTGCTTTTAGCAGTAAATACATACAAAGAACATGCCAAAGGGGTTTATGTGTTTTAATACTTTCAGAGCAGGGGTATTTACTAGTTAGCACAAACTCTTCCTGAATTCTTCGCTGAGGAGAAACTTAATACCATGCTGGCTCAGAACTGAATGCATGCCTATTTCGAGAAGATAGTACAAAGTGCAAAGCTATTGCAATCAGTATTAGTCACTTGAGCTTTTGGGAGTGCTTGTGAAAGTGCTTTGGGATTTGGATGTGATAGCAAAGTATTTTATAAGTTTAGCTAGAAGTAGTAAATGAAATCACTAGAAAGTTTTTTTTGTTACTTTTTCAAAGAATAGCACCAATTTTACTTAGAGAAGACTTCTTCTCAAGAAGCTAGAAAATTTCCACACTCTAGATTGCTCCTTTGGGATTGGTTTTGTACTTAAAAACTGTACCTATGAATCTTCACTCTTGTGTTCAAAATGGATAGTTTTGGTTGAACTATTCAGAATTTGTGACAGCTTATAGGTGTCTATGTGCATGAATTCAGCCTTTGCAGTGATTTTTCAGAGGTTTAAGTTCTATGGTTCAGTCTGCAGACCTGGCATGGACCATTTATGAGACAGGTCAGTTATGGGATGCTCACCATTGGGAATGCCTTTTGATTTTTTTATATGCTTGTGGTGCTGTGGCAAAACCTACCAGTGGACCATCAGTGTCAGTCTTTGCCTCAAACCTCTCACCTGAACTCTCTTTTTGAATGCAGATCTGCTTTGACTTCTTTAGTTTTTCATCTTCACTCAGGTTACCAACTGACCAACTAGTGACTCTTCAGTAAAGAGCTTAGAGGCAGCAAGAGGAGCAATATGAAGATGAAAAACTGGCTAGTAGGCAGCCTACACAGTTGTGCAAGCTTTTCTCTAATATGGTAGACCGTAGGCTTGTATGTCTGGTGTGTATAGAAACAGAATACTGACAGCAGAAATTCTCATGGGACTCTGAAGTTAGTATGGTTCCCCTTGCTGTGGATAAAATTCCTCAGGTGTTTTTTTGAAAGCATTTCATCTACAGTTTGACATAGTTACTTTTAAAGAGTTATATTTAATAGATGTTTTCTTTTATTTTCAGCTTCTTTGTAATGCTGGCCACGCTGAAGAAAAGCTAGGGTTTACATATGACAGCATCATAATATGGTAAGTAGTAAGGAGCACTAAAGCAAGACTAGGGTACCTTATTTAACTGCACCTAGAACAATTAAACTCTGTGCTTTTGAGCTAGTATATTGTATTTCTACTGTGTCTGGAATTTCATAGTGCAAACATATGCCTTAAAAATACTTTAATGAGTAAATAAGAAGTCCATTCTTTTCTTTTTAGGCAAAGAGTGGGGAAAGCCTTGAAGTTAAAAATCTGGATTTCTTTATTATATTCCTCATGGATGTAAAAATACCTTTAAATTCCTCAATACTTGCAGAAAGCACTTAACTTTTAATAAAAATTTGCACCTATAGAATTTAGACTGTATTCTAGATGTAGAATCAGGATTTAAAGATAAACCTTCTATGATACTTCAGTGTCAAATTCCTTGAGTATTTACTTTGAAGTGGAATTCTGTATTTTGTTACTGTTTCTGACAATCAAAAGTAACTACATGCCTATTTCCAGAATTTCTGTGTTTTGGTACAAACATTTCTAAATTTATCCTGAGGCTCAGCATTGGTGGCAGAAAGAACTGTGATATAGTATTTAGTATGGTTTTATGTTCTTTTGGTTTAGTTACCAGACATGGGAAAGCAAGCTTAGAAAATCTAGCCGATCTTGTATGTAAAATGTTGGAAAAACTTGTGTAATTTCTTGTGGAGATATTGTAAGTTGTTTTCTTAAATGGAACTGATTTTCCTTGCTAGAACTCAAAAGTGAAAAAACAATGCTAGTATATTTTTTCTGAGTGCATATTTTGCTGTAAGCTTTAGGTTTTTATCTTATTTGTTACTTATGATAGCGCTTTATGATGAGACTAAGCATTACTTAAGAGTATAATTTCAGAATTTTTTACCAAATATTTTTAAATATAAATCTTAAAAGGCAATGCAAACATTAGTGTTCGTTTTCATAGAAAGAATTTTGCAGAAAGATGGGCTGGTCAAGAAATAATTACAGGTATTAATAAGAAAGAGATGAAGATGTTCTTATCAGACATATGAAGAAAAATAGTCCCATACTTAAATGGCTTTAAAAAAAAAAGACATGTAGAAGAAAAGTGGTCTTGGTTAGTTTCGTTCTTGTGGTCTGTCCTAGGTTTCCTGTGTTGTCTGTAATATATAAGAAGCAAATATTTTGTGCACATGCGTATGTTATTCTGCTGTGGTGATAATTTTAGTCATAATTCAAGCATTGAAGTAATAAGAATATCACTCAAATGCTCATGTTTTATCAAACAGAATCGTGCTGGTTGGTGATTCTTCAGAATTATTTGTAGGATGGATTGTTTTAATAAAATATCAACTTCTCAGGCAAATTTAAAGTTTTTCTCTATAGTGGATATCCTTTCTTGTTTCATTCTTTGTGAGTTCCACTAGGCTTTTTAGCATCCGGAATGTGTATCAGCCTAAATGCTGTGTTAGGAAGTTATTTTTGTTTCTGTAGTGGTACTTGAAACACCAAGGCAAGTAGTATTGCATTTACTATTTCTTTTAGGCATTCATGATGTCTTTTTGACACTTTCAGCCACAGATGCACATGGACTGTGCATATTAAAATAACTGTCTTGGTCTGGTGCCTCTTTTAGTACCATATATTATTGGTTTGTAACAGAGCTTTTTGTCTTAATGTGCATTAAGTCACGGCTAACAATCTGGACTTTTCTCCACCGTCTTTTAAACTGTACATACAGATACTTTTTAAGTTCGCTTGAACGTTCTCATAACCTCATCCTGTTTTCATTAATATAAACTACATTGCCCTCTGTATTTCTGCCTTGATGCTTTCTCCAAATCAATAATTGTATACTCAGTGCCGCCAACAAGTGGAGATTGTGAACCTGGATAGAAGTGTCAGGGTAGAAACTTTCCTGTCATGTATGCTATTTGAGTTCTTTTTTTTTTTTTTTTTCAGATTTTGATTTGTTAAATGACTTTTCGTCACTTTATATATGTCTTTATATTCCTTAATACAGTCTTTAATGGCACCTTATGCCTGTTTATACAGAATGGTAATAACTGCTTTCAAATCTTTCAAAAGATTAGTAGAATATAGTTTGTGTATATTCATACTGTGTGTTTCACGTACCTATCCAGTTTTATATTAAGGTGATTGGTTTTTTTCCTTAAGATCATGAACAGTTCTCTGGATGTCCTTTGGGTTCTTTTTTGTACAGACTAATGTTAATTGTCTTTTCTCCATCTTGGCCACTGCTGTTTATAACAGTGCTAGAAAATATATGCAAATGGCTCATGTTAAAGGTCCTCCTAAACAGTCAAGTGTGGAAATTGATGGGCCACTTAAAATACTTGCTGGTATATTTCCTCCAGTTATTCCATCATTTTCAATTCTTAGACTAACTCATATTTTGTATAAGGAGAAAGGCTTTAGGATAGGAGTCTTGATGAGATCTCCAAAGTATTGACATAGCATGTAGAAAATGCTTGTTTCTGTCATACCAGTGTTGGTCTCTTAGTTGCTTCGTTCTTTCTCCTTTTCATTTTGAATTGTCCACAGTTCAACTTTAGTTTTTCAAGTTTTTTTCTTGTGATGCAGCTGAGAAGTCAGAATATGTAAACACGTACAGACACACGTGGGTTTTCTTATATATTTTCTTTTCTGCCTGCTGTAGCATATCTTCATTTTCTGTCAAAACCTGTCAGGTTTTTTGCAGTTTAGTCATTGACTGGTAAGTTATTTTGTTTAGCTTTTGTTTTTAATGAAGAGATGTTTGTTCAGCCTTGTACAGTTCTATGTCATTGCTTTCATTGGACCTTTATGGATTTTTTGTGGCCTTTGTCTGTATCTTTCTGGTTAGTTATGTATTTTCATTGCTTTCTTACTGTTTACAGAGTGACACATCCTTTTTTGGTATGTTCTGCATTTGTAAATTGAGTGCTTGATAGTGTTGTCCTTTGCAGTGGTTTCACTGTTACCAGTTCTTAAATTGATTTCCGTCTACAAATTAAGAATATCTTCCTCTTGTTAATAGTAGAACAAGCTTTCAGAGCATTGATTGCTTTTGAGAAAGTATTTGTCTAAAGATTATTTTGGCCTGCCATTCAAGAAGTACAAAGGTAATGTACTTTACTTGATGAGCAGAAGAAAATTGAGATTCAGTATTTGGCTGTCCTAATCCATGGATAGCAACAACACTGTTTTATTGAGTAATAATGGGTAACTTCTGCCCTAAATGGAAACTCTGCTGGAGTGTGTTAAACTAGCATATCCAAACCAGTTGTAAACTGTGAGGTCAAAGTAGAAGTAGAAAAATACCACTGAGTAGAACTGATTCTTACGTGCTCATTCGTCACACATCTCTGCAAATTTACAAAAGTAGAGACAAAGCATGATTTATGATCTAAAGTATACGTATTACCTGCTCAGCACAGTTGAAGCGTAACTTCTGTACTTTTCTTTAATGACTTTGGAAATAAATCTCCTCTACTACAGGTTTTTAAGTGGAAGAGTTTAACTGAATCTCATAGTATTGAGAATCTGTTTCTTGTTTCTAGCCTACAATAAATTGAATCAGTGGACAGTTTATGTGAGGAATCACATTTTATATTGCAGCAAAGGTGTCCTTCCTGAATGAATTCCCTACATGGTGCTGAAAATAACAATAAGTTCATCTTTGTATGCAGCATTGTGGCCTTTCTGCTTTGTCTAAATAACAAGCAGATTCCTGTTATATTAGTGACTTTTACTCAGGCTGATTAATCTCCAGAACGATTCGGAACATTTTTGGCGTTGGATCGCAGACTGGAATGCTGATTGCTTTGTGTGATGATGCTAAAATAAAAAAAAAAAAAAAGCAAGCCATTTGTTTAGGTAGAAATTCAGTCTGACTGAAGTATTTGCATTCTTAGATGTCTGCTGAAGGAATCCTACTAAAATGTTCCACTGAATGGGGGGGTGTTTACCTCACTTTGTGATCAAGGAAAAGGGGCAGATCTTTTGAGGGCCTTCAAAAGAGTGTCTATTAATACTTCCAATTTCCATCTCTGGAGGCCTTCAGTACCTCATTTCTTTTTACCTAGATAGTGAATTTAGGAAATTACATTATGATAGTAGTTATATTTAGGAAAGCTCACCTTGGTGTCAGCAAAATGCTTTCAAAATTTGTCTACAGAGAAATATACTTTGGTTACGTGGTAAAATGAAGTCCGTAGAAATCTGTGTTGTGTGGGGCTGCCTAAGGTACGACTCTCTCATAGTTCATGCAAACACAGCATGGTGCCGTAACACCTTACATGAGTTGCATAAATTACTTGAAGTGCAAATTTGTCTCTGTTTGGTGCCAAGGCATTGTTTTGAGGGCTCATGTTTATGGATTGGCAGTGTAGCTGAGATGATGTTCCCTACCTGTTAATTTTCCTGAACTAATACTGTGCTTAGCTGTTTGGTCAAATAAGTTGTCTATGGGTCTTGGTTATATATAATTTTGTGGATATACAGCCTGCTGTTTTGGGGTGGTAAAATGGTCTGTGGCTTTTTCAGATTACTATGTTGTCTGTGTCTGCTGTCAGGGTGAAGATTTGCTTTCTAGACTTATCTCAAAGGCAGAAGACTAGTGCAGGAACTTTAGTTTTTTAAAATCAGGCGTCTTTATTTGAAAGATTATAGAGTAGCCTCTTGTCAAATAGTAAAGTTTGCCTGCTACTGAATAATTGTTTGTCTCCACTGTTTTCTTCTTTGTAGTCTGAGATTAGCTTTACTAAATGAAGCAAAAGAGGTGCGAGCAGCAGGATTGCGAGCCCTCCGCTATCTCATTCGAGACTCCAGTATTCTCCAGAAGGTGCTAAAGCTGAAAGTGGATTACTTGATAGCCAGGTAATTTTTCTTTTCCTTCTGTAAACTGTTGTAAATCGCTTGCTTTTTCATGCTTGAGACTTACAAGAAAAGATGTTTTCTTATCCTCTTACATTCTTGATACATAGTTTTATAAAAGCCATTTATCTTCAAAATGAATAACATCTTTTAGAAACAGAAGGATAACACATCACACCAGCTAATCCATATAAAGTGCTATCTTATTACATGACATGCGGTGAGTAATCGAAAAAAATTCTGTGTTTTTCAGTCATAAATGTTGTTAGTGATAAATTAATCTGTAGTGTTATTAGAAGGTTGAACTATCACTGATTTTCATGTCTCAAATTATTTTATGGGAGTTGTTCTGATTCTTCTTATCGTAGTGTTTTGGGGCCTCTAGTACAAAGTCAGGGCTAAAAAGTAGTTCATGCCCAATTATTTATAATCTAAGTATAACCCATGGCACAATAGAAGAATACCAAAGGGCAGACTCACAAAGACATAATAAGATCAGCATGATTATTTGATGTAAATATTAGCATTTCTAGTGCTTTCTTCTTGTAATCTTTTTGGACTTAATGTACTGATACAGATGTGTGTCTTGTATATATACGCATAAACAGTTTTAGCATACTGTTTAATTTTGTTGGAACAAAAGAACTTTTCTGATCTGAGAAGACACACAAAATATGTTTATGTGAAACATTACTTATGTTTAGTCTTGCTGTAAATGTCACATGCAGCTGGCTCTGAAAATTATTTGTTGAAGCTGTTACACCTTGCTATTGCATATCTGAGAAATTCTAGTGTTTTAATTATAATGAAGATAAATGGAAAAAAGTGTATAAACTGAAGCTAATTGACCAGTCGTGATTAGTGTGCATGCTGAAAGGCAGAACTTTTAAACAATCAGTTGAGTTATTCTTTCTTCTACTTATTCAATTGAATACACTAATGTGAGGTGTTAACAGTTAAGGTGAAAGTTAGTGTTGTTATAAATAAAATGTGTTTTTTAACTTATTTTAGGTGCATTGACATACAGCAGAGTAATGAAGTAGAAAGAACGCAAGCACTTCGATTAGTCAGAAAGGTAAAATCTATTACGTGTTGTCTTATCAGCTATGTCTGTCATAGTTGGCTGTCTCCTGATTTCCTCCATCAGCAGGGGCTTTTTTGTCCAGTCTCTTAATACCTTACCTTAATGTACCATGTGAGAAGCCATTGCAGCTCATAATTTAAAAGAGAGAAGAAAGGGGTAGTGCTGAGACTTGTTGTGATCTTTGTATTGTACACTGAGAATCTCTTGTGGGCTAGAAGAGTCCTGCAATTTTTCCTTTGATAGAGGTCATTCTGGACAAGACTTCAGAAAAACTTGTCAAATGATGCATGCAAAGGTATAAGAACCATATTACTAAGTACTGTCTAATAATTTAACTTTTATGGTATAGTGCGTTTAAACGTGTGAATCAAGGCTGGAAGACTTTCTGCCATTTGAAAAATGAGGCATTGAAGTGATGTGCTGCCATTGATAAATGACTTGAAGAGATGCTTCTAGCCCTGTTGCTTTATGCATAGACTTTGAAGCCATCAGTTCTTTTCTCAGATGCACAGTAAGACATAGTCAGTGGTGGTTGCTGTAATGTGGATGGATGGATGGATATGAGATGTTTGAAGCTGCGATAGCTGTGTTTTCAAGTTCATCCTAGAGAAGTTGTCATTAAGAGTTACAGAAGATTTGGGGGGGAGGGGGGGTCAACATAGTATATTGTCTTTGTACTGGACTTTCACTATTCTTTATGGTGGTTCTATTCTTCTGTTTCTACTGAGCTTCTTAGGAAAAACTACCAAAGACTCAAGGTTAGAAGTAGCTGGAAGAATGGTTCTCTAGGAGCATTGCTTGTGTTTATTCTATTTTTGTGGGTTTTTTTGGTTTTTTTTTTTGTTGGAAATCTGGAAGTTTGATATGCAGGTTTTTTCTTGTAACAAGCTCAGTTGGCTTTTGTCTTAGAGAAGAGACAGTATGCTTCATTAGCAGTTGCACCAAAAAGAGTTCTTAAACACCAACACCACTCCCAAAGCCAAACAAACTGAAAACACAACCATTAAGGAATGAATCCTTGAAGAAAGCATAGTTTATAAAAAGTCTGTGATAACAAGCTTTAAAAAAAGAGCTTCAAAATTGAGTCAGAAAAACTGAAATCAGAAGATGAAATGGAAACAAGTAATTAATTAATCTCATTTGGGTCAGAAATTCATCCTCACTATTCCTGGACTCTTTTCATCATTTCCTAGTTGAGCAGACTTCTGCCTTGCTTGAATTAAACAAGTGGAAGCAAGAGGAATAAGTCTATTAGTTTGATTTGAAAAAATTATGCCAACAGATAAGTATTCAAAAAATCACATAGCTGACCGCCAGTTCTTTTTTTCCCTCTGTTCCTTTACTAAGGAGTTATATGTGGGATGTGCATGCATGGAATGTACATCTTGTACAGAGAAGGTGGTGATTTCTTAATGCTGAGAGCTATGTTGATGAAAGTTGGTTCCTAACATCTTTTGATACCAAGAATATCCTTTTTTCTTAAAAGACAGTGTCAGACAAACAAAAAGCCATCTAACCTGGCTACTAGTAAAGTTAACACCTTTTCCATGTTCTTTCTGGGCTACAGCACATAAGTTGGCATTGGCATAGAGCAGTCAGTACTTGAGAAACTCTCGCAAGAGATATTATGACGTGTCCTGGATGTGTTTTTGTTGCCCTGCTCTTGCCTTTCTCCCATCTCTCAATATGTTGGGCTTGGTGATTTCATACCAGGATTCTTAAAAGATTTTATAGAGGTCTGGAAGAGAAAAATGAATCACAAATAAAACAATCTGACTTTGCTCCTTTGTACAGGAGGTAGTTCACTGTGATTCATGAAGAACTGAACTATGTTCTGCGAACATCATAGAACTGTTGTTTTCAGAGTCTTGAGTGTAATTCTTCAACCTCATATTTGATAACAAAATTTTCTATATGAAAACTACACAGATACAAAACTTCCAAATTAAAACATTTTCTTTTTTCTCTTTCTTTTCATAGACCAGAACAAAATACAAAATCAGTACTGATTAGGTGTATTTATAAAAAGCACTTAATGATAAATTTATTTTAAAAGTGCAGTTTAAAGTAGTATAGGAAAAGAAAAACAAAACCAACTTTAAATATTTTAAACTTGGTTTCTAATTTTCATTTTATGAAGACTTGACATGCTCAGCCTCTTTTGACTGTAATCACCTCTACGTTTCCTAGTAAGAGCTTTGCTATTTAGCAGCATCTTCAGCCAAGAAAAGGATGGTGTTAAGTTGCTTTAGAAAGTGTTTTTCTATTTAGTAGAAGCCATAAGACTGTTTTATTAATATTTTACTACATAGGATTCTTTGGTTTTCAAAACAGGTACAATATGAAACACCTTCCTTCTTCTCTTTTAAAGGAATCTTTAAAGTCCAAATTCATAGTCTTTGCCTATTTCATTTTAGCAGCATGTAAGTAGCCTTGCATCGCCTGTACTTGGTCTTTAGAGTTGCATCTCAATGCCTAGCACAGAGTGAAAGCAAATAGAGGTTTGTATTCTACTAATGTAGTTGGGATTTGATATTAAAAGAAATAAATTTTAGTTCTTCTGTCTTAAACCCAAAGAAAACAATGAATCAAAACAGCCTTAAGAGTCTTTTGTCCTCAGCTAAGCACGTGTCAATATCAGTAGAAAAAGAGTTTATGATTTTGTAGAGAGGATTCTTATGTGCATTCTGTTGCAAATTCTTGTTGCTTCATGCTGTTGTGAAAGTGAAAGACTGAGTGGGGAAGTGTTCTATTGGTTGGGTGAGGGTTGTTGAGTCCTATGTTAAAGCTTCCTGTTTTGTGGGTGACAACATTGTGTATGGCAAGGTGTTTCTGAAAAACGCTGATTAAAAATCAACTTGTTAAAGTGTTCCAATGTATTTGTCATAATGGTTGATCTTCTCTCACTTAAAACCCTCTGTAAAGAGGGTGAAACAATTAATTGTCTTTGTATGAGCAAATAGATATAAAGCACTTAAAGCAGCTGTAAAAAAGGATAAAGGACAAAATTTTGAAAAAATAATGAAGATAAGCCTGTTTGTTTTAGAAACAAAAGGGATATAAAATGAAACCTTGGAAAACATTATAGGCATCTTACTATTGAGTATTTTTTTACATTGTGCTTTTATTTATCAGTTAGGAACAAATGTGATGTGCCTGAATGGGCTATAACATGTTACATTGTTCTCCTCCTAAGCAGTCAAACAGTCAAAGAACATACTTTTTGTAGTATTTGTGATGTTCCTGTTCCATAGTATAAAGGATATCTTTGTTTAATTTTTGTAAACTATGAAAAAATGTGAACAGGTAGCTAGTCAGCCATAGCAGTTAAAGTCTTATTTAAGGAAGGGCAGTGTGTGGTTCTTACTGGTTGAGTGTTTTGAAGTTGGGATAATTGCCTGTAATGTCTGCACAAGGTCTTGCTCTTTAATCTGGTGTAAATTCTACTTGTCATAAATGAACAGCTGAGGATTCCCATGGTGCAGGACTTCTTCAGTTGTGTAAATGAGTATTGGCTATTAAAATCTGTTCTGTTCCATTTCAAATTTATTGGTTTTTTTTAATTGAAGAAGGACTTGACTAATGGATGCAGGTCTTATTTTCATCTTTGCTTTTCAGCTTAAAATGTGTAAGGTGTGTTTAAGGGCAGGAGATGGGGTTAGAGTGTGTTGAGTCTTGTGCCATAGCTGTATAACTTATGATGAAGTTGAATTACTCTGTAGTTCTAGGAAGATGAAGTACTGTGCAAGAGGATATAGGAATGCTATTGACAACTGCCTTCCAAATACTATAGCAGCTTCTTCTGCGGACTGTCATTTTTAGTAGTCTGTAGCAATCTAAGGATCTGTCTGCAAAACAGGAGATTTTAATCTAAGCAATCAGATAGGTATTGAACAATCTGTTGTAGAATACCACATAATCTGCTCTGTGTCATTGGATAGATTCTTTGTTGATAAAAGGAAAAACTTGAACAAAATACAGAAAAGGTAACCATAGTTCTCTCTGCAACAGTAAACTTGTTAACACTGTTTTAAGTAAAAAAAATTAATTGGGAAGTAAATTGACAAAGGAAGATATCAAGTACAAAAATACTTTTGAGTATTCATCAGAAAGAGTGAAGTCATATATAGAGTGGTCTGTCTGGTTATATATAGAGAAGGGAATGCTGGTGAATATGTGAGTATATTAGAGAAATACAATGAAGAAACCAGAAGGATATTTTCATTTTTGACAGATGATCACTGTGAATGCCTCATTGTTCCCCAGTTCCATTACTAATTCTTTGATAGCAGTTGGAAATGATGGTCTTCAAGAACGAGACAGGATGGTTCGAGCATGTATAGCCATTATCTGTGAGCTAGGTAAGATAACTGAAAGCTGTCTTATTCTCTTCTCATTAAATAAATCTTATTCAAATTATTAAGGATGTTTGTTTAATAATTAATTAGAATTTAAATGTTAATAATGTCAGTTTCATGGATTTTTGTCATTGGTTTGATACAAAACAAAATCACTTCAACTTAAAGCCTCTGAAGGGATGTACCTAAAGATTTCGGGTGCTGTTCTTTCCTTTAAGATGTGCTGGTTTTTCTGTTTACCTTAAAAATGCTTCACTGCTGCAGCTGATGTTTCTACAACTAATGAGCTGAAAGTAGGGGGAATTCTGTACATGTAATGCTGATAGATCACAGAATCACAGAATCACCGGGTTGGAAGAGACCCATCGGATCATCGAGTCCAACCACTCCCACAAAACACTAAACTATGTCCCTCAGGACCTCGTCCACCCGTAACTTAAACACCTCCAGGGAAGGCGAATCAACCACCTCCCTGGGCAGCATATTCCAGTGCCTAATGACCCTTTCCGTAAAAAACTTCCTCCTAATCTCTAACCTAAACCTCCCCTGGCGGAGCTTGAGGCCATTCCCCCTTGTCCTGTCCCCTGACACCTGGGAGAAGAGGCCAGCTCCCTCCTCTCTACAACCTCCCTTCAGGTATTTGTAGAGAGCAATGAGGTCTCCCCTCAGCCTCCTCTTCTCCAGGCTAAACAACCGCAGCTCTCTCAGCCACTCCTCATAAGACCTGTTCTCGAACCCCTTCACCAGTTTCGTTGCTCTTCTCTGGACACTCTCCAGAGAGTTCAGAGAACAAGAGAACATATTTCTTCAAAAAGTTCTACAGTGGGTACTGTGGTTAGCTGGCCTCTGGTAGTCAGTATTTGTGTCCATGTAAAGGCTCTCTGGACAGTGGGTTATAGTATGTGGGTGGTGATTTTTTAAAAGTTTTTTTTCAAATTGATCAGTAAAAGCTTCAGCAGTGTTTTTTGAGATACAAACTTTTGTTCTACAGAAGTGAAGAGTGTGATACTCTTTTATAATCTAATCAAAGGTTTTTATCCATATTGGTCTAGTCAAGCACAAAATCTCTTTGCAGGCAAATCCTGAAGTTACTGTATAGAAAATTGGTTGGAAATAAGTTGGGAAGTTGCTGCACAGTGGTGACTGAATAGTAGTTTTGCTCATGATAAATTAATCCATGATCTCAGTTTATTGCTAGTATTAGTCAGTTCCATTAAAAACTTTACATGTGCTCTAGCAGTTCAGGAACACAAAGTACATCTACTAAAGAGATAACAGGTTTGTCAAAATGGAATCTGTAAAATGATTTCTTTCCTATCACTGGCCAAATTGATGTTTTTTCTTTATTTAGCACTTCAGAATCCCGAGGTGGTGGCTCTTCGGGGTGGTTTAAGTACCATCTTGAAAAATGTGATTGATTGTCAGTTAAGCCGAATAAATGAGGCTCTCATAACTACAGTTTTGCACCTCATTAATCATCCAAAGACCCGACAGTATGTGCGAGCAGATGTAGAATTAGAGGTGGGTTCAGTTTTACTTGTTTAGTAACGGTGATTAAAACATATTTGTTAATTAAAAATGTTTCATTTTCATGTCATATTTCAACCTGTGTGTTAGTACAAAATGTTTAAAATACAACATTTTTGGCTAAGAGCATAATGATTTATAAAGCAAGAATAACATGACAGATCAGAGTGGGATTGAGGAGAGGGCAAGACCCATTTACCTGTATTTTCATATGAAAGTAATGCATGTCTTTCTTTTGTTTAGCGAATTTTAGCTCCTTACACAGATTTTCACTACAGGCATAATCCAGACACAGCAGAAGGACAACTCAAGTAAGTGTTACTCCTGCTCTTTGTGATACCAGTTGTGTTCATGATATTAAAATAAAATTATTTTTATTTCCGAAGTGAAAATAAAGCAATGACCCAGTATTAAGCTATTTAAAGATGAATACAGTAGGTTAGAATGCAATTTCCTGTTATACTGTTAAGTATTTAAGATGTAAAGGGCTTATTTAGCCTGGAGAACATTAGGGGACACCATCCTCTGAATAACGGCCTTTCTAATAAGATGCTACTAAAAAGTTGTAAGATGTTATTAAAAAGTTGTCGCCAGAGCCCTCCATGGTGGTGGAATGTGGGAGGACAGGAAGCAACAGAGAAATTGAAATGAGAGATATGAGCTTCATACAAAGGGAGGATTTGGGAGGAGAGGTCCTGCAACCTTCATCTTTGAGACCTTCTAGGACCCAGGTGGATAAAGCCTCAGATATAGCCTTGTCTTATCTCAGAACTGACAGCTTCTTTATGCAGAAGTTTAGTGATTTCCGTAGATGATTTCCAAGTGGAATTCAGGTTTCTTTAATTATCAAACAACATTACGTGCTTAGGTCTGGGTAACTGAATGAGGTCCAAATCTTTAGGTCTCTGCTGTGGACACTTGTCAGTGGAAGTACAGTCTCATTCACCTGATACAAGTGTTTACATTGTGATGCTATCCTCCTGCCATGGAAACTCTTCTGAAATAGGAAATATAACAATACTTAAAAATCTAAGTTTCGTGTGTGTATATAAACACTGCATAAATACATAGACACGCATATATATATGCATAACGTAAAAGTTTTCTCTTACTCTGAATTTTGTCCCCCATCTGAAATCTCAGTTAACTACTTTGTACTTGCTTTGTTAGTTATGCTGTTTAATAGTAAGTAACTGTATTGTGATACTTATTCTAATGACAGGGAAGACAGAGAAGCACGATTCCTAGCTAGTAAAATGGGAATAGTGGCAGCATTTCGATCATGGGCAGGTAAGATTTTTTGTTTATTTGTTTGGAGCTGGATGATTGGAAAAAATTTCTAGTTTAAAAGAGTGTTTGTTTAAACAGAGAATGCATCTCATTTGGTGTCTTAATTTTTACCAATACCTTCCTACAATGCTGCTAAGACACATATAGGATACCTTGTAAATTGTATCATGATGTTATTACTACATGCTTGATGGAGTAGAGGATTTTGAAAATAACATTATGTCATAAGTAGTTGCCTTTGGGGTGGTTATGGAATGGTAAATAAGAAGAGTTTTTACCTGTGTGAAGAGATATCAACAGAGGAGTTTTATTAGCTGTACTAAAGCACATGGAGAACATGGAGATGATTAATGGCAGCCAGCATGGCTTCACCAAGGGCAAATCCTGGATGACCAATTTAGTGACTTTCTATGATGAGGTGACTGCAGCAGTGGACACAAGTAAACCAACGGATGTGATCTGTCTAGACATCTGTAAAGCCTTTAACACGATCCCCCACAGCATCCCCCTCTCTTAATTGGAGAGATATAGATTTGATGGGTGGATGGTACAGCAGAGAAGAAACTGGTTGCAGGGTCTTATTCAGAGAGTAGTGGTCAATGGCTCGAAATCTAAATGGAGATCCGTGACCAGTGACCGTGACCCCCTCAGGGATTCATACTGGGGCCAGCACTGTTTAATATCCTCATCAGTGGTATTGACAGCAAAATAGACTGCACCCTCGTCAAGTTTTCAGATGACACCAAACTGAGTGGTGTAGTTGTCACCCAGAAGGACTTGGACAGGCTGGAGAAGTGGGCCTGTGAGAACTTCACCAGGTTCAGCAGAGCCAAGTGTGAGGTCCTGCATCTGAGTTGGGGCAACCTCCGTTTCAGTAAGTGATGGGGGGTAACAGGACTGAGAGCAGCCCTGTAGAGAAGAACTTGGGGGTGCTGGTTGATGAGAAACGTGACGTGAGCCAGCGATGTGCACTTGCAGCCCAGAAGGCCAACTGTATCCTGGACTGCATCAAAAGAAGCACGGCCAACAGATTGAGGAAAGTGATTCTGCCCCTCTGTTCCTCACTTGTGAGACCTCATCTCTGGAGTATTATGTCCAGTTTGGAATCCTCAATGTAAGAAGGATATGGAACTGTTGGAATGGGTCCAGAGGAGGGCTATGAAGACGATCTGAGGGCTGGAACACATTCTCTGTGAGGACAGGCTGAAAGAGTTGGGCTTGTCCAGCCTGGAGAAGAGAAGGCTCTGAGGAGATCCTATAGCAACCTTCCAGTACCTGGAAGGAGCCTTCAGGAAGGGATTATTCATAAAGACTTTTGGTTGTAGGGCAAGGGGAACAGATAGAAACTGGAGGACAGATTTAGACTAGACATAAGGAAGAATTTTTTCACCATGAGAGCAGTGAGACACTGGAACAGGTTGCCACGGGAAGTTGTGGATGCCCCATTCCTGGAGGTGTTTAAGGCCAGGTTGGATGGGGCCTGGGATAACCTGATCCAGTGGGATGTCCCTCCCCATGGCAAAGGTGTTGGAACTAGATGATCTTTAACGTCCCTTCCACCCTTAGCTCTTTTATGATTCTGTTAGCACCTGCTTTTACCATCTCTTCTGCCATAGCTGGAGGGAAATTACACATGAAAAGTCACAAACTGTCTACGTAGAAGACATTTCTGAATTAAAAAAGCATTTTTGCATTTTTCTAAGTCTTTTCTCTGCAATATTGCAATATATGAAATTAAGATACTGCTCTTCTGAGGGAAGATTCAGACTGCAGAGACAGCGTTTTTCATTGTAAGACTCTGCTTTATTTTTTGTTTGTTTTGACAGTGATCATTAGGCGTAATTCAATGTCCATGTATCCTTCAGAAGTTTATCAAATTTTTATTCACTTGTGTGATGAGGAAGTTTTTGACAACTTCCAGACTTTTAGGCAGCGGTTTCCAATAGGAGTGTTGCTGCTTTTACCCTTACTTAGATGCTTAGAACTGATAGCCTGAAAGTTCAAGTGACTGAAGAAACAATTGTCTTGGAACACATTACTTGCCATGGCTCTTTCACTGTAACACATTCATTGGTTTTATATTATGTGTTAGGTTGGAGATGAACACCTTCAATAATTTTAGTATAAAAATGTCCTTACACAGTCAGCTGCTGTATGTATGTGGCTGCCTTATGCTCTTGGAGTAGGCACCTGAGGTGGACTGCGGAATGTATTTAAATGCCCTTATTCTGTCTGTGGCAATGTGTGTGTATCTTAAGGTTTTGTAACATGGAAGTTTTGAAACTGAGGACTTTTTTCAAGTTCGCATAGAGCACATATTATTAAAGTTAAATTTGTATTAATGAAAAACAATAAATGAGTAGGTGATATTTTTCATATTTTAGCAATTTTTAACAAATCATGGTCTTGGTTTATTTATCACATGTAAGACAAAGAATCCAGATTTACACACCTTTTGTTCGTTTGAAGTTGCATTTTGGAGAAACTTGTTTGCTAGGTAACATGTTTCTGTAAGTTTTAATTTATGCCGTGAAGTATGAAGCGATCAAGGAAATGAGCAAGGTTACTGTCTTTGCAGCCACATTGCTAATGGAGAAATTATGTATAATTGAAGTTGAATTTCAGTGTAAGCTTTAGGTGTTATTCTGTAACATTTACACAGTGTAAAAGGACCAAATTATAAAAAAGGCTCTGAGATTTTGTGCAAGGTTAAATTTACTGTGTTGAAACTTCTGGAGATGAGCACTGGTAATTTGGGAAAAGATGGTTTCAAATGGTGCACGGTCTGTTATCCTAAGGATGTTTAAACTAGCTGCTTAGAATTCACTTTAGATTAGAAGACAATGAATGATTTGTAGGTTAAGATACAGCTTTTGATCTCTTCATAGCTTCTCACAGTTCTGAACAGTTTTGTGTTTTCATTCTGACATTTCTTCCATGTAAATATTGTTTTTGCAGATCATTTGAAAATACTGTTCACAATAAAAAAAGGCAAAATCTATATATTTAATAAAAAAAACAAGTACTGTAATGAAAAAGTTTAAATATTTATTGGAAAGGTGATGACATTATTAAGGTGAAAATGTTTTATGATGGGTAATTTTTGTCATCAGTGACCTTCCTCAAACTGGAAATCAAATTTAATAGTGTGCCTAATACTTTTTTTGTTTGGTGAGTAAACATTTGTTATGTGCTTGGTGTTTTCTAGGTATTATCAGCCTGTGCAAACCTGGAAATTCGGGGATTCAGTCTCTTATTGGGGTACTCTGTATACCAAATATGGAAATACGGGTAGGTAATGAATATTTAGTATTGATATAGTTATAATTAACATTTTTAATATTTTAACAATTTAGTAGTTTAAACAGACTCCAGTAATGATACCACTACCCATGACGTTATTTGACACCCAGGGTTGAGTCTGTAATTCCATTATAAAATTCCTGGGAGAACGGAGGCGCACCTTGTATGTCTGAGAAGAGGGAATGGAGGAGAGAGAAATACGTACATTAATTCATACTCTGTCATAACTCAAAGCAAGTTCACTTTGAGTTACAAGCTTCAAACTTTATAGAGTTGAATCTGAGATAAATAAAAATGTTTTTTCCCAATTACCGGTTAAGCCAAGATGTTGATGGTGGCAGCACTTACTGAAAATGTGTGGTCCAAGTAGCCTGAGTTTCTGTAGAATTCATACTGACAATAAGGCACAGTTTTAAAGTAAACAAGCCCCTTCCCTACTTCTCATGATAATTTCAGTTTATGAAAATAAGTATGTTACCACAAAAGGAAACACTGAAACAAATATACCAATTGTGGTACTCAGAAATCTCAACTTTGATTTTAATAGTGAACAAAAGGACAATTTTCTGTAAATCTGTACAATTACGGCTGTGTGTGTGTATTTTTTTTCTTTCGGTAGCGAGGGCTACTTGAAGTTCTCTATGATATCTTTCGCCTTCCTCTACCTGTTATTGCAGAAGAATTTATTGAGGCACTTCTCAGTGTAGGTAAGTATTTAGAACCAGTTCAGGTAAGAATTCTGTCTATTAAGCTCTTCTACAAATTTGAACTTTTCACTGTCTCCTTTATATTGTAAATTATATCAATTTAAACTGTTTTATCACTGACTTGATTGAATGCTGTGAAGTTTCTTTAAGTTCTTTATCAACTGTCAAGTGTTGTAAGTTTGATAAAAGACCGGCAGTGGAGCATAGTGGAGGATTTATACATAAGACTGTTCAAACACACTACAAATTAGACTACTTTGGAGAGTCTGAAGCATTAGTAGTGTTGAGAAGCTATTGAGCAAAGTCTTTTCTAGCAGATTTTACTTTTCCTACGACAAATGTATGCTTTTTGATGTCTGTGTATTTAGGAGAGTTGTGATTTTATCTTTAGAGCTACGCCATTCTAAACTCAAGAGTATCCTCTGCTTTGTCTCACAGCACCAATGTTTGAGCACAAAAGGAACAAGTTTCATACTTGTATTCTCTAAACTCTGGTTGTAAATGTTTTGTCATGCAGTTGATTGTAAAATCTTAATCCGTGTTTCATGTTAATAAGTAAATAATATAGATGTACATGTTAAAATGGTAGGAGTTACAGGTTTTGCTGTTTAGTTTTTGGTTGGTACTTAGACACAGTCTTTCTCCTAGCTTTGAAGTTAGCTTTGTTTTGTTCAGGAGTGTGGGTTAGATGATTTGTCAGAGATCCCTTCTGACAGAATTTTCTCTGTGTTGGAACCTGAAGTAGTATTTGTTGGAAAGAACTATTATTTACATACTGACAACCATTAAAATAACTCAGATCTGATGTTGTAATTACCTTTGTCTATACTCTCTTGTTCTAGATCCAGGCAGGTTTCAGGACTGCTGGAGGCTTTCTGATGGCTTTGTAGCAGCTGAAGCTAAAACTATATTGCCCCATCGAGCCAGATCAAGGTGAGCATTTGATGAACTCAGTATAAACATTGATTTTGGTTTGTGGTGATATTGGCAAAATATTTGTTGTTTTTCTTGCAGACAAAGTAAGAAATGAGCTTTCTGAATTGTTTCCATAATTTTTTCTCCCTAGGCCTGATCTCATGGATAATTATTTGGCTTTAGTGCTTTCTGCTTTTATTACCAATGGACTGCTAGAGGTAACTTTCAGTTAAATAGATGCTCGCTATTTATTTTTCATATAAACATTAAAATAAGGTCTTGTAACATTGTTGTAATAATTTTTTAACTTTCTGAAGGGTCTGGTTGAAGTGATCACAAGTAGTGATGACCATGTATCTGTTAGAGCAACTATCCTTTTAGGAGAACTTTTGCACATGGTAAGTTTTTTTTTTTTGTTTTCTGAGAAAAAGTATTATTAGTAACTAGTTGTAAATAGGTATTTCTATTGTAGCTTTGAATTTGTGTTGTGAACCTGGAACATCTACTTTTCATCAGAATAATGGGTTAATTTACATCAGTTACTCTGTGTGAGGAAAGGGCCTTTGCTGATTTTTGCTTTTCTCGTAGTGCTGCTAAGCCCTCTGGCAGCATGTTTAACTTTCTGCCAAACAGACTAGGCAGATGAAACTTTGTACAGCTTGATGTGGCTGGGGCACTAGATACTATTATTCATTCAGTTAACTCCAGCTTGGAGTGCTCTTTCAGCACAGGGATGCATAGCTCCTGCTGAAGCTGAAGGTACATTACTTCTTACTGCTTCCTTTTGCCTAACATATGTTTTTTCTCTTAACCTAAACTGTTTGGGCATAAAGAGGATACTATTGTTTTCATGCATACTTCAGTGCTACCTTACAGCCTCACAAGGAGCCGTTAGTCATGTGTAAAGTGATATGACTAACCTTTCGTGCAAAACAGTTCATATTTTTTGCATCCAATCTTGATGACCGGAGTAGTGTATGCATTGGAGCAGTCTTTGATTAATTTTTTTGTGGTTTTTTTAAAATCTTTTTTTCCAAATAGACTACTTCATTAGACATGCTAAGACTGTGAAATAGAACTTTGTGTTACAAAAATTTGTGTGAGTTATCAGACATAGTCTGCATCTTCAGACAGCAGACTTAATTTCAGTGGTGATTGATGCCCCAAAAAACAAGTCCACGATCTTCACATACAGGATTGCTTGTTGCTACAGTCATTTATGACATCTCAGCGTAGTAGGATGGATCATAACCACAACAAATCTGTTCTTTAGTCTTTTCAGTGATTTTTCTTTAAAATTTTTGTAGAATTTCTTGAGTATTCAGTCATGTAGTTTAAACAAAGGAATCTGTAGTAATGTATACTCCTTTTCTGGTTTTGAATGGGAGTGACTGTTACATTTGAATATGCTGCAAAGCATAGAGGTTTTTTATTTTTTTGAGGTCATGATACGTTAGACCTTTGATCAAAATACTAAAAAAAAAATTTGTACTTTATTTAGTTTTAAGACCTATAAGTAATTTCTTTATCTCCATTATTCTTTAGTTTCCAAAATTATTTGTGGAACTACCTGTGTTACCCAAAATAAAGGCAGTTAAGTGTCAAGTAATGTAGGAAGTTGTGTTAATAAATCAGAGTTTTTTTCTGTGCAGAAAGATTTTAATAGAAATCATCAACTTAAATTGTATTTCTAATTTTAGAATTTTTTTTTCTAGTACTTGTATACACATAACATAAGGATAGCTGATGCTTTGCATGCTTCTGCAAGTTACCACTTAAAAAACCACCAGTGCTAACAATACAGATTAGAAGGCTTTGCAGTCTAAAGTTTTTTTACTTTCAGTTGTATTTCAGATTGACTAGTTAGACCAAATATGTGTATGTGTGCTCTGACACTATGCAAAAAGTAGTTTTCTTGTTATGCATTTATTAGTCTTGTGAAAAGTACTAGGTTCTTCAAATGTCAATCCTGAAGATATTACTGAATGTGATGTGATGTAATGTTATTCTAACTGGTGTTCTGGTGTATTTCAGGCAAACACAATTCTTCCTCATTCTCACAGCCACCACCTGCACTGCTTACCAACGCTAATGAATATGGCAGCATCTTTTGACATCATGAAAGAGAAAAGACTGTAAGAATTCTAAGTTATGCTTAAAAGCAAAAATATTTATATCTTGTTTTCTCCCAAAGCTGAGTGAAAGCCTACATAATAATTTTCTGGTGCCTCAGACCACTGCTGTCTTATTAAAAAGTGCAAATACATATTTTTTTGTTCAGAATTATTCATAAGTAAGTTCTAAGACACTGTTTGACCAAGCAATATCTGAACTTCTGTCTCTTTGACTGATCGCTTCATCATTTCACACTTCTTTTTTGGCATTTTGATACAGTTGAGCTTTCAAAACTAAAAAAAGTCTGTACTATTGTTTTCTTCTGTTGTTATTTATCTGTAGCTAATAGTAATAGACCAAATCAATGAGTCATCATTAATGTGACATGGAACTGGGTTTTTTGTAGTTTGGTTTTGTTAAACTGTTTTCTTCAGAAGAAAATGGTAATGATCTTCAATTAACATATTAATATGTTACATAGTAATTATATTAAAACTTTGGTGCTTTTGTTCAAAGTTTGTATTGATAACTTTTTTCAGGTTTTTCTCAGCTTCACTGCAGAACATCAATGTACTGTGACATCTCACAATAACTTACCAACTTTAGATTTTACAGTATCTTCTGTGAACGGTGGTGGACACCACTAGGTGTGGAGTAGAAGAAAAAGATACTGTTTTTCAATACTAGAAATTCTGAAACGTATTTTTCTGCTTAATTTCAGTACAAGATTGAGGACTATGAAAACCTGTATCAAGAAAATGTTACTTGCTTGGAATTATTGGTTAACTCTTTGCTGAGCTGTATTTACTTAATATGAAGCAGTGATGCTCTTTAGTTTGATAAGGTGCCAAATCCTGATTGCAATACTTTTTTCCATTAGACGAGCAAGTGCTGCACTCAACTGCTTAAAACGTTTTCATGAGATGAAGAAAAGAGGACCTAAACCTTACAGCCTCCATTTAGATCATATTATTCAGAAGGCGATCTCAACACACCAAAAAAGGGATCAGTACCGTGTGCAGAAAGACATCTTTATTTTAAAGGTACTCCTGTTATTGATCTTGCAAAACTGAATTTGACTTCTTGTGCTGGAGTCTTAGATCCTGCCCCCCAAGCTTCACTCTCTCATCTAATTCACATTAATTTATGTGAGTTTGTTATAGTGTTTTTTTCATTTAATTATGGTTGCTATATGGCATTTCTAGAAATTGAAGTGTGAAATTACCATTTTTAAGTGCTTTTTAAGAACAGTACTGATCTCTTGCTGTCAGATTCGTAATGCAATACTACAGCCATGCAGTTTACATTGAAATGTGAATTACTGTGGAGCATATTCCATTTAATGACTGTTACATGAACAGTAAGTATATCATGTGACAAGGCGGGAAAAAACAATGCAACAAAGCTTAGTGTAGTTTTTCATGTTTGTGTTCCAGGATACAGAAGAAGCACTTGTAATGAATCTTCGAGACAGCCAAGTACTCAATCATAAAGAGAACCTTGACTGGAATTGGAATCTAATAGGGACCATACTGAAAGTGAGTTTAAAAAGGACATGATATTTCTATGAAATTGTTTAGGGGAAAAGAAAAGTCTGTTTCACATATGAGTTTTGGCTTTTGAATATTAATTCCATACTGCATCCCTTCATCTGTTTTATTTCAGAAGATTAGGATGCCATGGATTCTATCACTGCTGATACAGTCTCTTTGTAGACAATCCTTAAACTACATGCAAAAATGTACTGCAGTTAAATTCACTTATGTATTAAGCATGTAGTACATTTTATGTAACTTTATTTGTATTGACAAAGAATTATAGAATTAGCTATAATGACTTTAAATTTGCTAAAACTGTAGGCTTAGTCAAAACTACACAGGGATACTGCCTTGTTCAGTTTCATAGCAGATTTTTTTACATCACAGGAGCTGAAGATTAAGGCTGGAGGTGGGTTATAGATCAGACCTCAGATGTGTAGATTGAGCCACATGAAGATTTGAGGAGTAAACAATCCCATTGTATGTTTTAAACTTGTAGAAACACTCCCATAGCACCAAGTTCATAACAAAATTAATTTGGTTTTTGCAAAATAAAGGAAATAATTCTGACAGGGAAGGCATTGTCTTTAATATATTTCATGCACAACTTTTAAGAGACTGTCTGCTTTTTAGGCAGAAAAGTTACTTTCTCTGAGGTAGAAAACTTTTTGAGTGAGTACTCAGTATAGTCTTTGAACCAAAATAGCTCTTGTCATTCTGTGCATCATTGTTACCTGCTACTAGCATTTTCTTATTGTCTTCTTCACTGTGTTGTTATGGGGGTGATAGAAGTGAAAAAAAAAGGATTAATGTTGACAGGCATCATCAAGATTTAAAGAGAAACAAAACATTCCTATACATTTTTTCAGGGACTGATAAATTTGAGAGAGCAAGAAGCTATCATGTATAAAGACCTGAATGTGTTTGTGACAGTATCTTAGCTCTACCACCTGTCACTGTTTACACACTTTTTACTGCAATGACTGGATTTACTGGATTACTACCTATCTATGATTAAGTAGAGCTTCATACTTTATCTTTCGCTGTTACTAGTTTAGTGAGTGTACTAACCATTCACTAGTGCACTGTGAGTCTCAATGCTAATATATCAGTTGGGAATGTAGCACTGTATCACGTTGGTAAGAAAGATGAGTGTATTGTGCATTTCTTTCCCTCCCTTCCATGAAAATACTTAGTGGTAGCAAAAAAGTCTAAAACCTTAGAGACAACAGATGGCTATAAAACCAGAGGAAGATATAATAGGGAAAAAAGAATAGTTCCAGAAGAGTATTATGTTTTCATGTGACCCTTCTCAAAACATCTCATGAAGTATCAGTGGAGGAGTTTAAATATCATTTTAATAACCAGTATTTAAGTGAGCTGTAATAGCACAGTGATTATTTTTTTAAAAATCTGACTAATAATGAAAATAATAAATAATTTCTCTACTATCCATACTGAAAATCTGGTATTTGCAGAAGTGAAACTGAACAGAATTGTTTATATTTCATTAGCTTTTCATAGTTTATTTTCATTAGAATTGTGGCCTTGTACACGTTGCATGCGACGGACATTCCCTGTATTTCTCTAGAAAAAAATCAAACTGTTCTTGAAGCGCAGTAAGTGTGAGCTTTTCAGTAAAATAAGAGGATTTTATGGGTAACATTAAGTGCAAGAATTGTTAGACTTCTAATTATTAGGTAAAAATAGCTGTAATAGAAATGAATAAATTGTAATGACTAATCAAGGATTGATGTACAGGTTTCATATAATGATATATTTGCTGTTTTTCTAGTGGCCAAATGTAAATCTAAGGAACTACAAAGATGAACAGTTGCACAGGTATGTAAAAAAATTTGTGGACCTCCTTCAAAGAAAGATTTGGAAAAACTCTGTTTTAAATAGCAGTAAAGTTTCTTGCATAGTCTGTATTTCTAAAACTTAAATCTGTAGGTAAGCAGCAAAAATAAAATTTACGTTGAAATATTTGCTTTACATAGACAAGTCTTTAAGCTTCAGTAGGTTCTTTTCTAAACACAGATACTTTTTATTTTTATTCCCTTAAAAAGAATCATAACAGCTTTGCAGTTACCTTATTTCATTTTGATCATTAAAGTATTACCTCTTTGATATTTCATACACTGGTGTTTGATGTCAGCACTTGACAGGTTTTGACAGAATGGGTGTACAGTTGTACTGCTGTATAGCTACGGCTTTCAACAATAACCAAGAGGAAGTTATTTCTCATTGCTATATTAATGGCAAAATAAGCCTGTGTGATTTGAAAGAACAGTACAGTTCTGGTTCTTCTCACATACGTTTACATAAAGACATTTTTTACTTTTGTGCATGTGAGGTAATAGTGTTAGCGATTATTTCTTGGATGTCCCTTTTAACATACATTTCAGAAATAAATTTGATTAAATTATTTTGAAGAATAGTTCCACATTGGTAGGCATGGAAAGCTGTTTATACATTAATCTCAGGAAAATTCTGGAACACTGAAAGGCTCGTGCTG
The DNA here is from genome assembly GCA_013389865.1 of Piaya cayana. Lineage (NCBI taxonomy): Eukaryota > Metazoa > Chordata > Aves > Cuculiformes > Coccyzidae > Piaya > Piaya cayana. The sequence goes on along the minus strand of WAAB01010913.1, from coordinate 45,493 downwards.
CTTCAGTTTAGATTTTTGGTAAAAGTAATCAGACTGCTTTTATAAGTGATCACAGTAATCATAGCCATAATTTAAAATTGCATTTGTATTTCTTTGTGTTTTTTCTTCCCTAAACATTACTGGCCAATCTGTACTCTGTGCTAATGGGTTGTTTTCCAAATGTGGTGGTTTTACTCAAGTATTGTTCATTAATTTCAAATAAATGAAGAAAATTTAGGATTGAATTACTGTAAAACTTCAACTGTTCATTGATCCTTTCTGTAGGATTGTAGGTTAAATGCCTTAATGACTTCAAACAAGAGCAACAGCACTTCAGTTACAACTAAGTTAGGGTTGGAAGGGACCTTAAAGGTCATCGAGTTCCAATTCCCCTGCCATGGGCAGGGACATGTCCCCCTATATCAGGTTACCCAATGCCCCATCCGATCTGGCCTTAAACACCTCCAGGAATGAGGCATTCACAGCGTCCCTTGGCAAACCTGTTCCCATGTCTCAATGCTCTCATGGTGCTTTATTTAAGTTTTCATAATGTTTGAAATATCTGCCTTCAGACAGAACATTGCATCTTATTTTAAAGCACAAATGTATGTTTTATTTTTATGTGTTAAGAATTGGCAAGGGAAAGCTTCTTGATTCCTGCGATGCAAAACTCAGGCTGTAGTGTCTGCCATAGGGCAAATTACAGCAGAACTAGTAATAAGCATGACAATGGGAAGGAAACTATGGGTTGTAGGAGCATAGATTTTGAGTTCCTTAGCTTGTTTTAAGTCTTGATATCAAAAACCCTTTATAACATGTAGTACAGCTGCATCTCTGAAATCATGCTTGGGTACACATTACGACTACTCATTTAATAAGTTGAAAATTCATTGTTTATTAGCTAATCTTGTGATGACATCTCTTTTCTACCAGCATCATTTCGTACTGTGAGGCTGTTGTCATCTTACTGAAAAACAGCTAATTCTTTTTTTACTTTCTATAGGTTTGTAAGAAGATTGCTATATTTTTATAAGCCTAGCAGTAAACTGTATGCCAACCTGGATCTGGACTATGCCAAGGCTAAGCAGCTCACTGTAGTGGGTTGTCAATTTACTGAATTTCTTCTTGAATCAGAGGAGGTAAGAAGTTTTCGGCTACAAGATGGGTGCTAGAATGGGTAGTGCCACTTAGAGGAAAAACTTTAATTTTAGCAGACTTCTGTAAACTTTGGGTGTTAAAAATAAAATGATCAGCATAATTAAGAAATGCAACTTAAAATTTTAATTATTCATTGAGACACTGAGAAAGAAGACTGTGTTAAAGCTGTATTTTAATGTAACTTCTACTTAAATAAATGCCACTTAAAGTTGTGAGGTTTTGCTATAGAGTCTTCCTTTATCTACATCCTTTCTTCTTTTGTGCTAAAGACTTGTATGCTTCAGGCCAGATGAGAATGTCATTGAACAGTCCTTTCATTGGCAAGAATGGAATTTGTTATAAGATGCCTTCAAGCTAAACCTGTATTTGCGTTGAACCTTTTTTTAAAGTCTGAATTGTATTTACCAGCCAGCATTTTTATTTTGTTGTCTGTATTGTGTTTGTACATTTTAGAAAATATTAAAATTACGGATTCCAATGAAGAAGAGAGAACCAGTTCTGTTACTAGTAAATGCTGTTACTCTTTGTTTTGCTAGGATGGACAAGGTTACTTGGAGGAATTGGTTAAAGATATTGTACATTGGCTCAACTCTTCATCAGGAATGAAACCTGAACGTAGTCTTCAAAATAATGGATTACTAACTACCCTTAGCCAGCACTACTTTCTGTTTTTTGGTACTCTCTCTTGTCACCCTCATGGAGTGAAAATGCTTGAAAAATGTAATGTGTTTCAGTGGTAAGTGCTTTTATTCTCTTTGAATTGTGCTTGTGGATATAATAATTATGAAAATAGTGAACTGTGCATGAAGACCACAGTCTGTAAAGCTGAAAAGTTTGGATTTCTTTTACTGACTTAGAAGCAAAGATCCCCAGTTGTGCAGGTTTTTGATGGTGATTTGTTGTTTTATTTTAAGAAGACGTCTTTTAGTCTACCATTAATTGAATAGATACAAGTGATTGTGTCACAAAATAGATTTTTCCTGCCCACACCTATATGACGGAAGTCAATATCAGGAAATATTGTAAGGTACTGAAAGGAAAACAAAACCAAATTGAAACACAGATGATAATAACACAAATCAAGACAAAACCCACACAAACCACAAAAAACTATTATGTATCTTGCTCTTTGTGAAGTATGATGATGGATGTTATACCTAACCATCAGCCCAATAGATGTTATACCTAAATTTCAGTCCAGTATATCTAAGTGAAGCTCAACATTTTGTTCATGTACCAATAAAATTACTGGTATTTTCAGAGTAAATTGGCTAGTGACCAATGTGAGTTTATTTTAAATAGAGTAAGCTTGAAGCAAAAATTCAAATGTTGTATAGTCTAGTTTTTTTAGTGAATTGTTGTCATTGATTATTAAACTGCAAGATTTTCACTGATTTTTCACTTGATTTATCAAAAAATAGGCAGTTAACAAGGCTAACCATATGGCAAGCTTTCTATATGGAATGTTTTGTACTGAGAAATTAATGAACATTAAATTCTATACTTATAATCACTAGTTAAAAGTATGCTAGCAAAATTATTACGGAGCAGTTACATAAAATGTTTGGGATTTTTTTCCCAAAAAACTATTTCGTTCTCATTTGACTCTAACAGCTGTAAATAGTTTAAAGTTATTCCATTTCATGTAAGAACTTATTTTCCTTCTGCATTTATGGAAAGGAAAGTCTACTTCAGAGTAGTTAAGTTTAAATTATTGATTGAATAAATAAACAAACAGGTTTTGGTGGTTGAAATACTAATTTTTATCTTTTCTTGCCGCTTTCCCCCCAGTCTTCTTAATCTTTGTTCTTTGAAGAACCAGGATCACTTGTTAAAATTGACTGTTTCCAGTTTGNGTTCTGTTACTAGTAAATGCTGTTACTCTTTGTTTTGCTAGGATGGACAAGGTTACTTGGAGGAATTGGTTAAAGATATTGTACATTGGCTCAACTCTTCATCAGGAATGAAACCTGAACGTAGTCTTCAAAATAATGGATTACTAACTACCCTTAGCCAGCACTACTTTCTGTTTTTTGGTACTCTCTCTTGTCACCCTCATGGAGTGAAAATGCTTGAAAAATGTAATGTGTTTCAGTGGTAAGTGCTTTTATTCTCTTTGAATTGTGCTTGTGGATATAATAATTATGAAAATAGTGAACTGTGCATGAAGACCACAGTCTGTAAAGCTGAAAAGTTTGGATTTCTTTTACTGACTTAGAAGCAAAGATCCCCAGTTGTGCAGGTTTTTGATGGTGATTTGTTGTTTTATTTTAAGAAGACGTCTTTTAGTCTACCATTAATTGAATAGATACAAGTGATTGTGTCACAAAATAGATTTTTCCTGCCCACACCTATATGACGGAAGTCAATATCAGGAAATATTGTAAGGTACTGAAAGGAAAACAAAACCAAATTGAAACACAGATGATAATAACACAAATCAAGACAAAACCCACACAAACCACAAAAAACTATTATGTATCTTGCTCTTTGTGAAGTATGATGATGGATGTTATACCTAACCATCAGCCCAATAGATGTTATACCTAAATTTCAGTCCAGTATATCTAAGTGAAGCTCAACATTTTGTTCATGTACCAATAAAATTACTGGTATTTTCAGAGTAAATTGGCTAGTGACCAATGTGAGTTTATTTTAAATAGAGTAAGCTTGAAGCAAAAATTCAAATGTTGTATAGTCTAGTTTTTTTAGTGAATTGTTGTCATTGATTATTAAACTGCAAGATTTTCACTGATTTTTCACTTGATTTATCAAAAAATAGGCAGTTAACAAGGCTAACCATATGGCAAGCTTTCTATATGGAATGTTTTGTACTGAGAAATTAATGAACATTAAATTCTATACTTATAATCACTAGTTAAAAGTATGCTAGCGAAATTATTACGGAGCAGTTACATAAAATGTTTGGGATTTTTTTCCCAAAAAACTATTTCGTTCTCATTTGACTCTAACAGCTGTAAATAGTTTAAAGTTATTCCATTTCATGTAAGAACTTATTTTCCTTCTGCATTTATGGAAAGGAAAGTCTACTTCAGAGTAGTTAAGTTTAAATTATTGATTGAATAAATAAACAAACAGGTTTTGGTGGTTGAAATACTAATTTTTATCTTTTCTTGCCGCTTTCCCCCCAGTCTTCTTAATCTTTGTTCTTTGAAGAACCAGGATCACTTGTTAAAATTGACTGTTTCCAGTTTGGATTACAGCAGAGATGGGTTAGCTAGAGTCATTCTTTCCAAAATCCTGACAGCAGCTACTGATGTAAGTTCAGTTAAATTTATGTGCCATTGTTATTTGCCACTAGATATTTATTTTCTTATTCAAGGTGTATTAATATTTTTAAGCTATTATATATCCAGAAGGGATTTGATTTTTGTATTCAGAGAAGTGAAATCCCTTCTCAAGTAGCATTTGAATTTGCTGAGAGCTTCACACCATACGCTATATTTGTGCTCAAGGAATTAAGTCATTTAAATAGAGGTTTCTCTCGTGTATGAAGGGAGTTAAAGCCTTTAAATATATAAACCAAGTGTAACGTCGTAGTCTAGACCAGTGGACATCCTAAATCAATTGTGAAGGCATTTTTGACAAACAGAAATGTGTATTTCTAGCAGTAATAAACAGGTTGACCTTCCAGTGCTATGTACTGTTTTGATGGCTGAAGTTACTGTATTGGAACTGAGGAAAAGCAGTAGCTCAAGGAAAACGGGTTTTTTTCAGAAGTAGGCCTTGGGATTTGTATTTTTGATTCAAATATGCTGCATGGAAATAAAATACAGACTTATATAGGCTTGGGAGAGGAAGACGAGCTTATAAGAAAAGAGAAATCAATTAGGTGTAACATAATAGGCAAGTATTGATGCCAGGGAAATGACAATTATTTGAAATCTAACTGGAGAGAACTTCCAGTACTTCCCTGAGAGCTATCCCTCTGTTGCCTGGACAAGGCAGAATATATTCTAGAGTGGATACAAGAGAGAATGAGGTAGGTACTAGCTTTAAATGCCTCATTTTATTTTAGAAGAGTTAGAGGGAAGGAAAAGAAATACAGGATACTCTTTCAGACCATTGAAGATAGGATGATTCTTAAGGGTAAAGAGTGGGGGTTTGAAGGTAGTGAAGATAGGGCTAAAGGAATGGGAGGTTGAAGCTCCCTACTGAATCTTTTGATGTAATCAAGTAATCTTTCGATGAATTGATGACTTTGATATCCTTTATCCAAAGTTGGTTTATGCCTAGTCCAAGCAAGAAAACAGAAATCAGTATGTTGTGAGGACACTGGTCTGTGTCTTTATGGGACTTCTAAGTTAGTGTTAAAATGACTGTCAGTTAAGAGCAATTTAGACTGTGGAAGTTCGTTTCATGTCAATGGCTACTGGCTCTGTGCACCTTCCACTGCCTCCCAGCTATTTTTACCTCATGAAAATGGACCTCTTGTGAGGGAAAAGCACCAGCATTTCAGGTGTGTAGGAAATGTATGCAGTGGCTTTGCAGCCATTCAGCTTACATATGATGCTTCCACAGAACTAGTATTAGCCCCAAAGGTCCTATCCCTGTCTGGAAAGAACTGGCTTAGAGCCTCTTGTTTGTAAAGTTGAGATTATTTTTTCACTTCATCTCATTGTTTCAAAATTATTTGCAGTGGATTTTATTTGCCATTTTATTGTCCCATCAGTCATGAATTTCTTCTTATCTTTTGCTTTTCCAGACAGAAGATAAACACTGTTCTGATTTTGTACTAGCTATCTGGATAGATTAATTTGTGTTCAGGAAGCATTCCGGGAAGTGATCACTATTACCTTTTGTTCTTTGTACGATATTCAGTGTAGTTATAGCAGTAACAACAATTCCTTAGACAGATTAACACTTGAACTATACGGCCCTGGATTCTGGTTTGATATTATTGTATTATTCTGTAGATGTAGCATCTAGATCAAGTGATAGTTTCAGCATAATAGCTCTTATTTTCTTCTTTAATAAATACACAGCTACTCATCTGTTCCACTTATGAGGCACACCACTAATGTAGTGCAAGCTGTTTCTGAATGGTTGTGCAACCTAGGTCAGAGTTGAGAGTCACTGTTTCATGGTCTTGGTATACATCTTGCATCATTCCTGCCTACCCTTCAAGAAGTAAACCTCTGTATATTGACTAAGTAGATTGCACACATGATATTTGAAGATGAAAGGCAAAGTTTTTGAAGTGAATGGTGGACATCTGTATTTCCTGCTCTAGTTTTCTTTTAACTCCTAATTGCTAAGTATTTCTGGAGAAGAACGCAGAGTTAACCTGGATAGCGCTGTCCAGCCTGGACCAATTCACATATCTCTTGAAGTACTCGCATATATCTCAACATAGATCATTTGTATCAACATATACAAAATAAACTTTGTTATAACTATAAAAGCCTTAAAGGTGTAGGGACTGAAGACTGTTTTGAGTACCTGATTTTGTTTTTTCCAGCTATGCTTGTCTAGGTATAGATAATACCTTTACTAGAAAGCATACATAGTCAGGATTACTCTGGTACTGCACGTTCTTGTAGATTAAGCCTATTTCCTTCTATTTTTTGTGAATTTTTTTCTAATAGAAAATGGTACCAGTTTATGGTGTTTATTCAGCAAGTTTTGAACAGCAGTACAGGAACTGACAGGATAATTCCTTCTGCTGTCACCTGGGGAAATTCATAGCAGTAAACTAAGTGTGGGGAATTGTCTTATAGAAAATAATGTTTTAATATTTAGAAAGTTTTCTGAGAAGTTTTGAAGATCAGATACTTTTGGGAAACTATTCAAACTTTATTAAAAGTTCCACAGAAGTTCTAATATTTGCTTGTTAAAGTTTTTTGCAAAACGTTGCATGCATGAAAGTGCATGCTGCTGCGCTGGCCATTTACAAGGTATTTTCACTGCTCGTCCTAGTGTCTGTGTGGTGCTATCACAGTGAATGATTAGTTCATAAGGGCTTTCCAAGGAGTCTTGCAGTGACTAGATTACTTGTGATCTCATACTTAAATTTCCCATTTGATAAGATAGACGTTGCCCTAACAGACTGTAGTTTTAATGCATAGGTGTGCATCATAGCTCCTTCCTGTAAAATATGGTAATTGGAATGTATTTTTTTAAAGTGATAAATCATTAACTATATTAGCTATTTTTCTTCCATTTAAAAAAGTGTTTTCCTTACTTTTGCAGAGCTGCAGATTGTATGCAACAAAACACTTGCGAGTATTACTGAGGGCTAATGTAGAGTTCTTCAGCAACTGGGGGATTGAGTTACTGGTGACCCAGTTACATGATAAAAATAAAACTATTTCTTCTGAGGCACTTGATATTCTAGATGAGGCATGTGAAGACAAGGTGAGCATCCTTTCCCTCTTTCTTTTAGAAGAACATGCTGCTATGTAAGCTGCTCCCTACCCCCTCGATCTGTATGAAAGATGTATGCAGGAAGCTGTTGATGGTGTAGCTTTTTTGATTGTCATTGATGGGCTTTATACTATTTTATAGAATTGATCCTCCTGGTGAAAATACCGTGGTATTAGTGACAAGAATGTAGACTTCTGGATTAATGCCTACTTTTAAATATTAATTCACGCTAGATCAACTATTTTGATCATTATACTTCTTGTGAAATAATACATATTAAATATCAGAAGGTACCTAAAGTGTACAATATTAGGATGAGATTAGTGCTGTTTGATACTTCCTTTTGTGAAAAACTTGCTTCGTTGCTAGCAGCTTGATGCGCTTGGTAGTTTCAGAATATATTGTGCTCAGATATTTCTTTGGCATTTTTAATTATTTTAGGCCAATCTTCATGCCCTTATCCAAATGAAACCAGCTCTTTCTCATCTTGGAGACAAGGGTTTACTTCTGCTCCTAAGGTAAATGTTGACTGTGATATTTGACTATACTGTGGAAACAAAGAAGTATTTGTTTTTATTCAAATTATATCATTTAAGTGGAGGACTAACTGTCTGATATTATTTCACAGGTTTCTGTCCATTCCAAAGGGGTTTTCGTATCTGAATGAAAGAGGTTATGTAACAAAACAAATGGAAAAGTGGCAAAAGGTAAAGCTAAGAATAAAATACGTGCATGTGATACTAGAAGGTGGAAGGGCATGAATATGTAGGTTTAAGAAGTCAAAGGTTTTTAAATGTTTTGACACTAGCAACACATGTATATAAATACGCAGTGTTTGTATTATCTCTGTGACTTGTAATCTGGTTGAAAAAATTTGGCAGGGACTTCACAGCTTTACAGCTCTTTCATACATGTCTGATTTTCATTTACCCCCGGCCTTTTATGTAATTATTATATTTGAGCAAACATTTAAGGAGTATAGTGACTTTCTGAAATAGGTTGTTGTGCAAGATCTTAGCTAGAGAAATGTGTAAAAGGAGTAACACTTCTTAAGATACCTGTTACCTCTGGTTGTTGCATGTTAGTTAAATATGAAGTTCGTGAGGATAGAAATAATTTGTTGTTTTGAGGTGAATAGGAACAGAAGACTATTGTTGCGAGTAGAATACAACTCTTCATACATTGGTTTATTTTAATAATTGATTAGAAGTGCTTGGTCTCACTCTTGTTGGCAATTTTTTTTAACTAATTTGTAAGCTGTCACTTCTGTAGGAATAATGAAATGCATGGTGGTCTAACATTATTTGAGTTAGTCGATTGTGAAGTATTTCCTTTTTTCCTTCCTCTTTTAACACATTTACTGCCATAATTACGGAAACAGTTGTTGACTCTGTAGATTCAGTATATGGATGAAGTGCAGAATTTTGGTGAGCCATACCTTCAGATCATAAAGATTTGCCTTCCTCGGGGAACACTTCAATTATTGCTTCCTTATAAAGTACCGTAAAATAAAACCACTGGATGTATAATGTCAAACTTTGGCTGTCTTATTTTAGGAATATAACTTAAAGTATGTTGAATTGATTGAAGAACAACTTAATGAAGCACTTACAACATACCGCAAACCTGTTGATGGTGATAATTATGTTCGTCGGAGCAACCAAAGGTAAATCTGGGAGAATACATCTGTGAGTGTAATCTGGCAGGCCTGATAAAGAACACTTTAAACCAGAATCGATGGGTGAAGGGGATACCAAAACGATTGCAGTAGATAAGCCAGGGGTTACCATGGTATTGCCTGAGGGTGGCATTAGCAGTGGGAAATATTTAAACTGCTCCTCATCACATAGAGGACTTGGGAGCATGTCTGAAATGCGTATACACCAACACATTGAGTGCGAGAAACAAGATGATCTGGGAGCGTTAGTCCCCAGAGCTGCGGTATCATTGGTATTGGTGAGACTTGGTGGAACAATTCCTATGACTGCAGTGCTGGGATGGAGGGTTGTAGGCAGGGCAGGCAATGTGGAGGTGTCACTGTTAGAGGAACACAAGAAGTAAAGGAGATGGTGTCATAGGTATCTACTACTGATTGTTCAGCCAAGGTCGTGGCACTGATGAGGCATTCTATTTCTGAATCAGTAGCCTCTGTATTTGTGGGGGATTTCAACTTCTCAGACGACCACTGGGAATATCATAGTGCTGTGATGAGCAGGTCTTGGAAATTCTTGAAGTTTGTAGGAGACAGTTTCTTGTCACAAATACTCAGATGACCTCCTAGACTTGCAGTTTCTGAATAGAAGAGGACCTGTGGGAGATGTGATGGTAGGTGTTTGTCTTGGCCACAATGAAATTGTATGATCCGTGAATCGAGGTCAGGCTTCACAGGAAGAATAAAGACCTATAGTTCACAAAAGACACAAAAGGCTAAAGCTGTATCAGCTGAATATTCCCAAATCCATGGGACCTTGTGGAATTCCTTCTGGAGTACAGAAAGAGCTAGTGGATGTATTAGCAGGACACCTTTCCAAACTCCCAAGACTTCTGGAAGGTGATTAGAAAGGTGTCCTACTGATGCCGAGCGAGCCAGTGTTTACAGGAAGGACTTCAGATGATACTGAACATGCCAGCAAATAAATTCTCTAATACTAGTTTTAGAGTTTTAGAAAGCAAGCATCATTTATTACAGTGGCAGACGCAAGGGTGGATAATTCCACCAATCATGTAATGACACCAGAACTGGTTACAGAACATATTTCCTATCTACAGGCATAGGTGTAACTTTTCCCAGAAATCTCATGCGTATTCTGTTACTTACAAAGGCTCATTTTAATGTTACTATGATCTTCACAACAGCCAAGTCTCCACTAATTGGTACAGTACCAATTTTCTTTCTGACTTTACATTCTTTAGATAGAGAGAATACAAAGAAATGGAAATGATTACAGAAGATGACATATCTGTTCAGCACATATCATATTTAAGACAAGGCATTATCTTTTCTCAAGAGAACAGTGCCTGAAAAAAAAGTGCTGTTTGAAAACAAGTTGACTGAAAAACATGCTATCTGTCTGCGACTTTCAAAAATACAGTTACTTAAATGAGACTTAGCTGAAGTTAGAAAACTGATTTTCCTCTACCTCAAGCCAGAATATTCCATTTCTGCAATAGTAACTACTTCTTGCATCAAAGAGAAGACTCAGGAAGCTATGGACCTGGTAGTCTAAGCTCGGTTCCTGGAAAAATTATGGATAAAATTACAGTGGGTACTTTTGAAAGGCATTTAAAGAACAGTGCAATCAGACATAGTCAGTATGACTCCTGAGGGACGGGAGGGCTTGCAGAGGTATCTCAATAGATGGGAGTATTGGAGNGAACTGGTTACAGAACATATTTCCTATCTACAGGCATAGGTGTAACTTTTCCCAGAAATCTCATGCGTATTCTGTTACTTACAAAGGCTCATTTTAATGTTACTATGATCTTCACAACAGCCAAGTCTCCACTAATTGGTACAGTACCAATTTTCTTTCTGACTTTACATTCTTTAGATAGAGAGAATACAAAGAAATGGAAATGATTACAGAAGATGACATATCTGTTCAGCACATATCATATTTAAGACAAGGCATTATCTTTTCTCAAGAGAACAGTGCCTGAAAAAAAAGTGCTGTTTGAAAACAAGTTGACTGAAAAACATGCTATCTGTCTGCGACTTTCAAAAATACAGTTACTTAAATGAGACTTAGCTGAAGTTAGAAAACTGATTTTCCTCTACCTCAAGCCAGAATATTCCATTTCTGCAATAGTAACTACTTCTTGCATCAAAGAGAAGACTCAGGAAGCTATGGACCTGGTAGTCTAAGCTCGGTTCCTGGAAAAATTATGGATAAAATTACAGTGGGTACTTTTGAAAGGCATTTAAAGAACAGTGCAATCAGACATAGTCAGTATGACTCCTGAGGGACGGGAGGGCTTGCAGAGGTATCTCAATAGATGGGAGTATTGGAGAATGATTAATGGGATGAAATTTAAAAAATCTAAATGCTGGATTCTGCACCTCAGACAGATTAACAGGAGGCACGGGTATTAACAGGGATAAGAGTGGCTGGAGAGCAGCTCTGCAGAAAGAGTTCTGGGGTTGGCAACAGCTCAACAGGAGTCAACAGTGACCTGGGAACTAGGAAGGCAAACCCCATCCTGGGGTGTATCAGTCACAACAGAACCAGCTGGTGTGAAGAGGTGGTTATCCCACTGTACTTAGCATTGATGTAGCCTCACCCTGGGTGCTGTGTGCAGTTCTGGGCCCTAAAATTTGAATTCATCCCAGGGAAGGTAGGAAAGCTGGTGAAAGGCCTGGAAGACATGTAGTATAAGGAGTAGGTGAGAATTTAGTGTTTTTCTGTCTTGGAGAAAAGGAGGCTGAGGGGCTACCTCACTGCTCTCCACAACTTCTTGAGGAGCAGAGGTGAAGAAGGAGGTGCTGAGTTCTTATTGCTCTCCAGTTGTAGGACCCATAGGAATGGTTGAGAAATGCACCAGGGAAGACTTAGACTAAACATTAGGATGCATTTCTTTACCAAGAGGATGGTCAAACACTTTCCCGGCCTGGTTGATGCCCCATACCTGTCAATGTTTCAGAGGCACTTGGACAGTGCCCTTAAAGTGTCTTAGCTTTTGGTCTGCTCTGAAGTTGTCAAACAGTTGGACTAGGTGGTTGTTCTATATCCCTTCCAACTGAAAAATTCTTATCTGTTCTGAGTTCTCAAAAAGAATTCTCTTCTGCAAAGCTTCAAGAGTAACTCATTGCCTTACACTACAGTGTAATTTATTTCAAAAGGAAATGTCAGAATTGTTGGGAAAGCATATGATTTCTCTTTCTGCCAGATTACAGCGTCCACATGTCTACCTGCCAGTTCACCTTTATGGCCAACTGGTGCACCATAAAACGGGCTGCCATTTATTGGAGTCTCAGGTGAGGATAGTAACTATTTATAACTTGAAGGATTTTAAAGAGTACTGTAATGTTTTAAAAGAGATGGCATTTAAAGAGTCATTGCAAAATAAGTTGGTTATGAAAGTATTAAATGGGGTCAGAAAGTTGTGAAGACAGTCTTTGCCATCAAGTGTCATGGAAAATTCCTTTCTGACGCTGAGGTATTGGATGAATATCCTGCAAGATTTTTCTTGAGATGGCTAGCAGAATCCTAGAATGTAAAGTAACTCACTAGTAGAAATTATTTTTCAGTCTGAGTGAACTGTATTTTGGCAAGTAAAACTGTGCCTATCCTTTTATATATACAAAAATGTAATAAGTGAATAAAATTTTCTTTCTAATATCTTTAAAAGTGAAGAAACCAAACCGTAAGCCAGTTCATAGTTGCTTAAATTAATTCACTTTTTATGTGGGTTTGCAAGATGATGTGATTTATTGAATATGATAGTTGAAATATTGAAGAGAAAGCTTATGTTGCATTATGTTAATCAGATCTGTTCCCTTTACAAAATCTCGGTTGACTTGATGCAATCGGTGGTTACATTTTCTACTTGCATTACCATTGCTGTTAATTTATGCTATTCAACTGCTATTCATTTTAGGATGCATGCTTTTAAATTAGTGCTTTACTTTTTCTTAGAAATGCAGGAGAACCTGTTTTGAAGCTTCCTTTTCATTTTCAACTGAAGTTGAATTTTTTCCTTCTGTTTTTCTCCTTCAGAGTATTGTTACAGATCTAAGTTACACTGTTCGTTCCCCAATGCTGGATAAATGGGAAGGAATTAAGCAGCTGAAAGCAGCCCTTTGGGCCTTGGTTAGTAATAAGTTATTTAAGTTCTGTTATGACTCTTGATTCTGAAATAGCTAAGCAAAATCCCCAAAAATCAATAATTGGGATTTTTGCAATGAAACATCTTGAGTTTTTGGGGTTGGTGTTCTGTACCTTAACTGGACTTTCAGTCACAAATGGTTTAGTTTTTATGTTCTGAGTTTTTAGATAGTTACATTGTCTTTTAACAAATTGCCACATGTAATAACAGTAATAATAGGGAAACAGTAGATACAAGTGCTTTGATCTGATTTTAGTGTATTTACTGCAGAGGTACAAAACTCAGTGTTTCTTGAAGAAAGCTTGCCGCTGTTGTCAGTGCATGTGAAAATATACGGTTGTGACACCCTTGGTACTTGGGGTAGGCAAAAACCTAGTGTTTCCAAGCTAGACTTCTAAGTTTGCTTTGCCGCATTTTCAGCTGTTGTTTTCATGTCTTCCCCAAAGTTTACTTTGGAATATTTGTCTGCAGTGGCAATTACTGGAAGGTACTGTAGATAAGTAATAAAATGCCTATGCAAGAGAAATATAAAATGAGTAAACCAAGATCATACCACTGGCTAGTAGAACTGGTAAAGTGGGGAATATACAGAAGGTAACTGTGATCAGTTTTAGATATTATACAAAGTGTACCTAGTTCTTTTTTTTTTTTTTTGCAACACTAGGTAGTGCCAGAAAGTGTGTTTAAATCTCCTTTTGCTTTGAGAAGATGCTTCTTGAAATTGTACTACCAACAGACAAAAATGTCGAAAGCTTTACAGTGATAGTGATCACATCCAAATCAAAACTTTCTTGACAAACTTTTATTCCAGGGCAATATTGGATCATCAAATTGGGGTCTTAACTTGCTTCAAGAGGAAAATGTGATTCCTGACATAATGGCACTTGCTCAGCATTGTGAGGTTCTCTCTGTTAGAGGGTATGTGTGTCTGATTTATACATAATATTTATAGATAGTGCAATAGGTTTTCAAGTAACCTTGTCTAATTCTCATTAATGTAGTTTCTGCGCTTATTTGGAAATTTGTTAATGAAGTTGATTAAGGGCTGAGTACTGATCTCAATGCTCTGCAGTCGCAGAATTGTATAGGAAGTCCGAAAGAACATTTAGTAAGCAAATGTAACCTGTGAAAAGATACATAGTACTTCTCTTTATATTTAAAAAACCAAACTAGTATCTGCTTATTTCTCTAGCATGAATTTATCATTCCATCATTTTTATTCAGTATCTTTTTGGGGTCTTTAAAAGCATAGAGATGGTCTTTTGCCTAATATTGCTGCTACATTAATGTTTGTCCTTCCGTTTACTTTTTTAAAGGTGAGAGTTTACCATATTTAATCAGGCTTTTGTAATAATTGGGGGGGGGGTTGAACATAATGTTCTCAGATATTTTAGTCCATTTCTTAAGTTTCCAGTGTTTTACAAATAAAAATAAAAAGCTTCTGGGAAGCTTTTTTGAAGTTTCTCATTGTTTTGAAATTGTTTCCTTTCAAAAGAGAAATAAGTTTAGTTAAATTAGATGCTATTATTGTTGCTCTTTTTTCCATATATACATTAAATACAGAACCTGTGTCTACGTGCTTGGTCTAATAGCCAAAACTAAACAAGGATGTGACATTTTGAAGCATCACAACTGGGATGCAGTGAGGCACAGTCGTAGACAGCCTTGGCCAGTGGTCCCTGATGACATGGAACAGCTCTGCAATGAACTTTCTTCTGTACCCAGCACTCTAAGCTTGAACTCTGAGTCCACCAGTTCTAGGCATAACAGTGAAAGCGAATCTGCTCCTTCAAGTAAGTACCAAGTACAACAAAACAAATGCAACAGAACAAACAAACTCAAACCCAAACCAGCATTTTGGTCTTCTTTCCAGCCTTTTGGCAGGTGGAGGTTCAGGAAAGTGTTGTAAGGGTGCTATTGCAAGAAAGAAGAATTCAAGCAAGGGGACAGAAATGTATACATTCAGGGAGATGAAGACGAGTGAAAGGGAAGAGTCTTTTGGTTTACTTTTAGTGTAGAAGTAAGAAATTGTAACATCAGGGCAAGTTACTAGTTCTTACATTAAGTCATTGCAGCTTGCTGTAATAGTTATGCAGAAATCTCCATGCTTAGTTGTTAAGATACCTTTACATGGTTGCTTTCAAAGGAATATTCTAGAACATAAATAAAAGTAGTCTGTGTATATATGCACACAGTATTGCTGTATTTCAATTCTGGTGTAGTTTGAGTATTTTAATATCTTTTAATTTTGCTGTGGAATTTAAATCTAGAAGTATACAATATTTCAATACCATTAAAGGGGCTTATAGATCTTTTGGAAGAAATCCTACTAGCTGGGTATTTGCACTGAAGTAAGAGTATGGCAGAAAAGGATCTTGAATTAAAATTTCAGTAAATCGCATAATCTCCCACTTAAACTTCTATGCAATCATTTACTTTTTCACAACATAGTTTATACACTTTGAAGAAATGTTCGTTTTCCAAGACAAAGTCTTATATAATTTCAGGTATGTTCATCATGGAGGATGACCGTTTCGGTAGTACTTCCACTAGTACATTCTTCCTAGATATTACTGAAGATGCAGAGCAAATATTTTATGACAGACCTGGACCTTCAAAGGACAAAGACCGTAGTCCTTTCCCTTTTTTTTCTTCTAGTAGACTTGTGAAAAATCGCATTCTAAACTCTCTTACTCTGCCTAATAAAAAACATAGGAGTAGCAGTGATCCAAAAGGAGGAAAGCTGACATCATCTGACAGTAAATCAGGCCTGAGGCGAAATCGTACAGTAACAGAACCTTCTGGGGAAGAATTCAACCCAGTTTTCAGAGTTCCTAAAATCCAGACTTTACGACTGGAAACTTCATTTGTTGGAAGTAAGCACATGGAAGACAATGATAGTACCCCAAGTATTGGAGAAAATGATTTGAAGTTGCCAAAAAGTCTTGGAAATGAAATTCACCGGGAAAACACAAGCAGAGAAAGGCTGATAGGTGATGGTACTACACAAACACATTTCAAGAGTCGTAGTTTAAGTTTTAATACGGATACCACAACAAGTGGCATAAGTTCAATGAGCTCTAGCCCTTCTAGGGAGACTGTGGGTGTGGACACTACAAATGTAGATACTGACTGTGGAAGTTTGAGTACTGTGGTAAGCACAAAAACAGTTAAACCAAGTCACTGTTCAACACCGCAGTCTAATCATCTGCCTCTATCAAAATCCAACTCTGTATCCCTGGTACCACCAGGGTCTTCTCATACTCTTCCACGAAGAGCCCAGTCTCTTAAAGCTCCTTCTCTTGCTACGATAAAAAGTCTTGCTGACTATAACTTCAGCTACACAAGTTCTCGAGATGCCTTTGGCTATGCTACACTAAAACGCTTACAGCAGCAGAGGATGCATCCTTCACTGTCTCATTCTGAAGCCCTAGCATCTCCAGCAAAGGATGTGCTGTTTACTGACACTATTACCATGAAGTCTGGAAGCCTGGATTCTCGGCTAACCCCAAGCCGGTAAGAGATTATTATGTGTTCATTGCTTAATTTAAATCTGTAAGAAAATTTAAATAAGGAAAGTATCTTTCTTATATTTTTTCCAACTTCACCTGAAAGTGACGATTGTTGCAGGATGATTCATAATTCCAGTGAAAGTTGTATCGTTATTGGGAGAACAGTAAAAAGAGAATTCTCCACTTTCTAAGTGCTGTCAGAGAAGGCCAGTTTTCATAGCTTTGCTCAGCCCCTTTAATGCTGTTACTGACAAAAGAAAACATTTCCTTTTATCACATTTTCTTCCTGTATTAACTTTTTTTAGTATTTAATTGCAGTTACATTGCTAATGTTACTACAGTGGCAATCACACAAAATTGCCCATGTGGTCAGAGCTGTATATTGGAAGAGGATTTTCTGCTGCTTGGTGAGGTTTTAGGACAGGGACTCTTGCCAATACAGTCTATCTGTATTTAGTATGGCATTGAGACTAGTGATGAGATACTGGTACCCCTAATAGGAATGTCAGTTTGGCATCTTAGCTACAACTAAGAGCTGAGATTTTATTCGTAGCGTTTATTTTTAGATGACAGTGTGATCTCTCTATTTTTTAGTAATATTAAATGTTCTGAAGAGTAATTGGATAGTTACCTAAGATATATAGCTCATAACATTGACAGTGTTCCCAGCAGCTACATTTAATGATTAACAACTTTCTCTTAACAGCTCTTACACCAAATTTTTCCTTTCAAATTATCTTTCAGCTAGTGCACTTGGATTTTCACGTTACTATTGAAAGGAATAAAACACTTTCTATCTCTGTTCAATTACCCTGTCTCAGGTCAGAGAAGGGAGAGTAGCATTAGTCATTTGCCTACTGCATGGAACAGCAACTACCCAGTCCCTGAACTGCACTTCGTGTAGCCATTGGGTGCATATAGTGCCTTTTTATTACTTAGTGGTTTTGTCCTGATTAAGAGCAACATTCATTTGTTGATATTTTCATGTGATTCTGCAAAGATGCCATAAAAGATAAGTTGTTCCCTTTGTTCAGTTAATTTGGAAGTAGAGTGAGTGTGCTAGTTAAATTAAGGATGATTCAGTAGTTAAAGCTACACTACCCTGGAAGTCAGAATTGCTTTTCCTTGCTCTGTCACTGTCATCCCATGCTAGTGCAGAAACATTTCAGACATCTCAGTGGCAGTACAGGTTCTGTTGTGACTGTCAGTCTTGTACCATTCCTTGTAGTCATGCTCTTGATATGCATGACAGCCTTGCTGCATCTGACTGTTACCATGATACTCTGCATGCAGTGTAATACTTAGCAATATTCTTGGTGCTTCACTGTTCATGATCTCTTACATTGGTGGTTAAGCTTACCAGTTTAATATTGAACTGAAATGTCTGGAGTTCCCCTGTCTCTGAAAAGGCTTAAAAATTGCATATGTACGTGTTACAAGAGGTTGTCAGTTTGTGTTGGTTACTACTATAATTGATTGGAAAGACTATGGTGTAGCTACTATGTGTCTTACTGGTTACTGCTGAGTATCTCTACTGAATTATTATAGGCCTTTTAATTTCAGATTATGTTACTGCTTCTAGCTAAATATTGCCCTTAACTGATGTTGTTAGAAATAGGAAATAAATATTCTATTATTTTGTCTACCAAGACTATTTTTTGTCAGTCTTCAGAAGAATTTCTTGGATTCATACTGTTAACCTAACACTGCCGAGTCCACCACTTAACCATATTCCTAAGCACCACATCTACATGTCTTTTAAATATGTCCAGGAATGGTAACTCCACCAATTCTATGGGCAGCCTGTTCCAGTGCTTTTTTAATAACCACTCTAAACCTTGCCTACCACAACTTGAGGCCATTTCCTCTTAATGTTTTGAAGTGTGTTTGGCTTGTGTTATATTAAAGTCCACTGCTACTGTCATTAGCAAGGTCAGAATTAGTTACCAGCAAGAAAACTACCAATTTAGTAGTAATTAATCAGTAATTACTACTGTAATTAGTTTTCTGCACGTTCACACGGGGGCCTTTTTAGAGTACAGAAAAAAAAAGTTCTTTGCTTGCATCACTGGTACCCTAGCAAGCTTGAGGTTTGTGTTTGCAGGGGTGTGCCTGCTCAGCTTGGATTTTGTGAATATCCAAGGAAGGTGTATTAAGTGTGTAGGTATTTCAAAATGAAGCAGTTAGCAGTCTAAAAGCCCAAATCTTTACTGACCATGTCTGGGCTATAAATCTTTGAAGCATGGTAAGTTGCAGAAAATTTATGGTTTTGCAGGGTTGGCAGCTCCTCAAGCAGAAGTGTTATCCTGCTGTCATTCAAGTCTCTGACCCAGGACTTCCAAGAAAAAAAAGCTTTACATGGGGAGTGATCAAACCATGCAGTACAATATGAGACAGAAAATGCAATGAGCCTATAGCTATAATTTGACAGAGTAACAAGCTCTGGGTTCTACAATGAGAAGTTGAGGATAGTCTTAGTATAAGCACTCTTTACTTGTAATGTGCCAGAAAATGAGACATTTATCAAGGTTGTGATTTATTATTTCAATGTTACAGGTTCATGAAAGCTTTAAGTTATGCATCGTTAGATAAAGAAGATTTATTAAGCCCTATTAACCAAAATACGCTTCAGCGTTCCTCCTCTGTTCGCTCCATGGTTTCGAATGCTACATATGGTAGCTCTGATGATTACATTGGCCTTGCTCTCCCAGTAGATATCAATGAAATATTTCAGGTATGTGCTAACTTAATGGGTTAATTTACCTGTCAGTCAAATTAAGGTAGTCAACTGTTACATCTTCATCTCTAAAAATGTGGAAAAATGGTTGTGGTACTTCCAAGGAATTTGTTTTGGAAAACAGGAGTTTCTTTTCTAACCCTATTTCAAGAAAAGTGCTAGTATATTTTGTATGATTAGGGAAATAATGACAGTCTGGGTTAGAACAACATTAAACAATGGTATTGTAAGTATGCTGTCTATGATTTCTAATTGACAACTAGCTTTTGTATTAAAATTAGCTTAGCCTGACATTTAATACTTCTTTTTGCCAACTAATTGATGTATTCATTGGTCAACTGTAAACTATTTACATAATCACATAGTTATCTTCCTGCTACCATGAGCTTGATTAAATATTACTTTATACATGTATATCATCATAGCAAAAATTATATTGTCTTTACTTAACCCCACAGATATAGGTCAAAGCAAATTATTTTAAGTGTTCTATCAGTTGCCTTCCTCTTTATACTTTGTTAAAGCATGTTCCTGTCTTAACTTAAGCATCACAAGGTTTAAAATGCTATTACTTAATGAACAAAACCAGGACATGGTGTATGCCAAAGGTAAATGGGTGGCTTATCTTTAGTTTACTTCGTCTTGTCCTTTCAAACCTGAATTACTTTCTTACTAATCTAAAAAAAAACTACTAAAGCCACAGTGAAGGCAAGATTTTCCATCAAAGAATCGTAAAATCACCAGGTTGGAAGAGACCTCTTGGATCATCGAGACCATCTATTCTTATCTGCTACTAAAACATGTCTCTGAGCACCTTGTTTAATCGTACCTACTTCTCTTCTCCCTTCATGCAAAGACTGCTTTTTCTTTCTCTTTCAGTCTTGTGACATATTTGTGTTTACCTATTTATTATCTTTCTGTTTGTAGAGCTGAGATGTCTCAACTTTACATCTTACAGGCAACTTTTTAGATATTCTGGGTATCACTAGTGGTGTGATCGCAGACAGATCGTTAAGCCACTGAGCCACTGGTTTCTTTGTAGTCTGTCAGCGCTATGTTTTAACATTTACTGAATGTTTATAAGCCTTGTTCTTTTTGTAGAGCTGAGACATCTCAACTTTACGTCTTATGGGCAACTTTTTAGATATTCTGGGTATCTCCAGTGGTGCAGTGATCACAGATAGGTTGCTAAGCCACCAAGCCACTAGTTTCTTTGTAGTCTCAGCACTATGTTTTAACATTTACTGAATGTTTATAAGCCTTGCTTAAAAAAATTTCATTCACGAATGTGTGTTCTTTTCCTTAGTACTTTTGAGCCCATTCTTTATTTCCTCCTCTAATTAGATCTCTTTCCTGAAATGAAAAATGGACAACATTTCATTGTCTCATAAAAAGCCGGTTTTCCATTTTATATGATTATCACCTATGCTAGTTTTAATTTTCACCTGAATATTCCAGGTAAAGGAAACTCCTTATTTCCAGAAGAAAACCACACCTCCATTTGATGACCGTGGAGCTAGAGTCTTTGCACCTGATGCAGGAGGTACTGCTTTTGTTCCTCTGTACCTTTCTGTTGTTCATTTGTATATTGGATGGGATTGAATGTTGTTTTATTCCCTGTGTTTTTCTTCACAGAAAAAGTTATTTTTACTTGTTAAATTTAGAGCTATGTTCTGGATTCAGGATAGCAGGCTGTTAACTCACTGTTCTATTCAGTTTGAGATAATGCGTAGTTTCAGAGCAATATAAGCTTAGTCCTGTTCTAATAAATGAAGGAGGAAAGTCTGCATGTCTTTTTAAAATATGAGCTAATGGTAATTGGAGGCTGGTAGCAATATTGCATTAAAGAAAATGGTAAAACACAAAAGGTTAAAAAGGTATGCCTGCACATATTGAGCTGTTATATTTTGACTTCCGTTTGATTACATGTGAATTTTTAGGAACTGATGAAGGAGTTAAGTTTGTATTTCAGAAAGTAAATTTTGTCTTCCTCTAATGTTTCCATGGCAGTTGAACAATTATGGTGATGGGATGTGGTAGAAGAGGATTGCAAGTGCTCTGTAATGCACAGCTTATTCTGGAATGTGCTTCCTGTTTACTCCAGGGTAGTCAGAAATCTGTAGGGCAACATGTATCAGTGTGTCTTTTCAGTAGTATAACTGAAAAAAAAAGGCATTGAAACTGGCCCTTGAGAAGTGTAGTATAGCATAGCTGTTATCTTGCCACTTAGTTAACTGGAACTTTATTATAAGGACTGTCAGCAACCAGATAGACACATCTTACTAATTTTTTCTTCCTTTTGTGTTGCTAATGTAAAGTATAAAGCTGATTTTCCCGGTTTTGGTAGTTGCTAATGCTTGTTCAAAGTTGCAGTTTCTGGTATTTGCCACCCAGTGAAGAGCATGTCAGTATAGTGTCTTGAGTTTCCACATTGTTTACCCTCGTCTTATTACAGGCACTAAATCATATTTTTTTTTAATTGTGGTTCTGTGTTCATTGGTGCATGTGTCATTTAAATATCTTGTATATTGTTCTGCTAATCTTGGTTGATATTATGAAAATGTGTCATGTATTAGCGTTACAAGGGTGTTACTGTTGCTAATGTTGATGTATCAGGATTTCCCACTTATCATCTTATAGTATATGTGTTTAGAGGTTGAATTTTGTCTCTTGCAACATTTTGATGAGCGAGCTAAAATGTGATTTGTGTTTCCCAAATGTTAGCAATTTTGAGAATTTAACCACTCAAAAAAAAAAAAAAAAAAGTCTTGAGGTCTACACACACCCACACCTCCCTTCCCACCTTTAAAGGGGTTGAAAAGTTAATGTTGTTTTGCTTCATTTTAGTTTTTTTTCTGGTGTCGAATTGCTTGTCTGCAGGTCTTCCATCAGGTACAAGTGATGTTGTCAAAAGCCCTTTTCAGATGCTCCGACAGCAGATCAGTCTCACGGAAATAATGAACACCAGCCATTCAGATGCCTCTCAGTTTTTAGAAAATACAGAGGATACAGGGCTACAGGAGCACACAGATGAGAACTGCCTTTACTGTGTCTGCATTCAGATACTGGGTTATCAGCCTAACAACAAAGTGAACTCTCCATATAGTCGTACAGGTTAGTGTTCCTTGTAGGGAATTGTAGTAAAACTAATTGAATGCATTACATTTTGTTTGTCTTTAAAATTTATAAATCTGTAAGTTTTTTTTCTTACTAACAACTGAACTTGAAATTAATTCTCCTTAATAAGCTCACTGTGTAAACTATTGTATTTCTATAGTCATTTCCATCTTTTTGATTTCTACTGCTGCTAGGAAGAATAGAATCATAGAATAGTTAGGATTGGAAGAGACCTTAAAGATCATCTAGTTCTAGTCCCCTTGCCGTGGGCAGGGACATGTCCCACTACATCACGTTACCCAAGGTCCCATCCAGCCTGGCCTTAAATACCAGGGATAGGGCAGCCACAAGCTCCCTTGGCAACCTGTTCCAGTGTCTCACCACTCTCATGGTAAAGAAACTCTTCCTAATGTCTAGTCTAAATCTGCCCTTCTCCAGTTCCTGTCCATTCCCTCTTGTCATATCACCACAAGCCTTTGTGAATAGTCCCTCTCCAGTTTTCTTGTAGGTTCCTTTCAGGTTCTGGAAGGTCACTTTACAATTTCCTCAGAGCCTTCTCTTCTCCAGGCTGGACAAGCCCAAGTCTCTGCCTGTCCTCATAGGGAAGGTGCTGCAGCCCTCAGATCATCTTTGTAGCCCCCCTCTGGACCCATTCCAACAGCTCTAAAATTGAGGATTCCAGAACTGGACAAAATACTCCAGATGAGGTCTGACAAGAATGGAACAGAGGGGCAGAATCATTTCCCTTGACCTGCTGGTCACGCTGTTTTTGATGCAGCCCAGAATACAGTTGGCCTCCTGGGCTGCGAGTGCACATTGCCAGCTCATGTTGAGTTTCTCATTGACTGGCATCCCCAAGTCCTTTGCAGAGCTGCACTCAATCACATCGTCCCCCATCGTGTACTGGAATCAGGGATTGCCCCAATCTAGGTGTACGACCTTCCACTTGGTCTTGTTGAACCTCATGAGGTTCTCACAGGCTCACTTCTCCAGTCTGTCTAGGTCCCTCTGGATGTCACCATGTCCTTCTTGTGTGGCAACTACACCACGCAGCTTGTTGTCATCCGTAAACTTGCTGAGAGTGCACTCAATCTCACTGTTAATATCATTTATGAAAGTATTAAACAGCACTGGTCCCAGTATGGACCCCTGAGGGACACCAGTGGTCATGGATCTCCATCTGGACTTTGAGCCATTGACCACTACTCTCTGAATATGACCCTCCAACCAGTTTCTTATCCGCTGTACCATCTACCCATCAAATCCACATCTCTGCAGTGTAGAGAACAACATTGTTGGGGACCATGTCAAAGGCTTTATAGATGTTTAGAGAGATCATATCCATCGTTTAACCATTGTCCACTGCTGTGATCACCCCATCATAGAAAACTGTTAAGTTGGTCATCCAGTATTTGCCTGTGTTGAAACTGTGCTGACTGGCATTAATTGCCTCAGTGTCCTCTATATGCTTTAGTATAGCTTCTAGGGGTATCTGTTCCATGATCCATGACACGGGGCCTGCATGGGTTCTTTTAAATATTTTTAAGAGCTTGCTAAACTATAACATTTGAAACCTCATTCAGTAGTTAGAATCCATATCCTGAAAACTGCTTTCAGACTAAAAAAGACTGACTTCAAAGCATGTCTGTACCATGAAAAAAAAAAAAAAAGGAGGAAATCTGAGGAGTTGTAAGCTGAGCCTTAATTTCTGGGATTCAGATCAGATTCAGATTTTTTTTTTTAACCTCATCTACACAGCTTGCAGTTACATCCCTGTTGTGTTTCAACCCTGACCACCAACTAACAGCTGTTTGCATACTCCCTCCCAATGAGAATGGGAAGAGAATTGGAAAGTTAAAATTGAGGGGACTCATGGGTAGGGATAGAGACAGTTTAATAGGTAAAGCAACAGTTACACATGCAAGCAAAGCAAAACAAGGAATTCATTTACTGCTTCTCATCAGCAGGCAGGTGTTAGTTGTCTGTGTGTGTAATGGTTACTTGGGAAGGCAAACACCTTAGGTTCAAACATGCTCCCTTTTTCTTCTACCCAAATTTTTATTGCTGAGCATGGCATCATGTGGTGTGGAGTATCGTTTTGGTCAGCTGGGGTCAGCTGTATCACCCGTCCCTGTGTTATCAACACTGTTTTCAGCAGAAATTGAAAAAACTTAGCCCCATGCTAGCTTCTGTGAGGAAAATTAACTCTATCCCAGCCAAAACCAGGAAATGCCTTTTTGTCCTGTCTGTAATGAAAAGATAATCCAGTAATGGATGTTTAGTAGGAATCCTTACAGTATAACAACAATGTTAAGCAGTCTGGTAGTAGGATATAGAGAGTACTGACAGCAAGGGAGAGGATGTATACAGAGGGTGAGGAATGGCCCAGAGAGCTGAGTTTGAGCTCGAGTTCAGTATCGAGACAATATCACAAATAAAATCCCAGTTGTAGTCTTCAAATAGCATAAGAGGATTACAGGTGTGGCAGTACCACACTCTTGTCAGAGGTGTGCAGTACAGGAGGCCACAAATACATGCTGTAGGAATAAAATTCCAGTTGAAAATAAGGGGAAACTCTTTGCATTGTAAACAAATCTCATTTTGTAGTGAGCCCTTCTTTGAGCAAGGGCTTGAACTAGGTAGTCTCCAGAAGTCCCTACAGACCTATACTTTTCTGTGGTTAACTACAGCATGAATTTATATTCATCTTGTGCATCCAAAATGTGGGTGACTGCGGATAGTAAAACCTCCTGGAATTATCTTACTTGTCACATCTTTCTCTTGATGAAGTTGGAGCCCTTTCTGCAACACCTGTGATAATTCTAAGAGAGAGAAACCCACACAGGTACAAGAGTGTTTTTAAATGTGAAATAGAGCAGGGCTCTGTGTGATAACAGCTTTTAGGCTTCATCAGTGTCTAAGAGTTGATTATTTTCCCTCAAGTGTTTTAAAAAAATTTTAAACTAATTTTTATATGTACTTGAGTGTGTTTTGTCTAAAATCTAACATCTAGTTCTCAGCTGGCTTATATGTGTTGTACTTCGTGTATCAGTGTCTTGCATGTTGAAAAATAAGAAAAGCATTTGAAATGAGGCAAAATATAAATGCCAAAGATGCAACATCTTGTTTATGTTAGATTTTTCAGACATTCCGTATACTGACTGGTGTGGGCAGACCATACACAATCATTTAGATGTGCATTCCTCCAAATTTTCTGGAATTTCAGGCTGCAGTGATGCAGTATCCCATGGTTCAGCTAGCAGTACCAAAAGTACAGAACTTGTACTAGGTAAGTTTGAAAGCTTTATGACTATTAGAGACTAATTCTTAAAAGTATTTTTTGGATGTTGTGGAAAAACACTTCATTTATGCATAGTGCAACAAAGTAATGCTCGTTTATTTAAAACAAAACAAGAAATAGCACCAAAAAAACCCACAATAAAAGAACAAGAATAAAAATGAAAACCCAAAAATACCTTTGGGTGATTTATTATCCAGGAAGGTAGTTGCATTGTCTGTGATGTTATGGAAGATGAGAGAAATACTTTTAAACCCTTCTCCTTTTGCTGTACTGCATTTCTGCAGGTTATTAAATAGGTTTGTGTTCAACATTACAAATAAAATCAGTTACCTTTTTTCCCTACACTGCTGCAATTAAGGAGGAGGACTTTTAGGCTTTTTTTAACTTTTTGAATTATAATTTTTTATGAAGTAACTGGTTGCTAACTTCTCCAGCATCTGATAGAAATATAGCAGGTAATCACCCAGTTCGCCGTGTTATTTAGTGGTAGAGACAGCACTGTGTTTGAATCTTACAGGATTTTCCATTTAGGAAACAATACTTTACCTTTTTAAAAATACTCATATGTCAAAATTCCTGAAAATAGTATTTTCTAAAAGTTCTCCTTTCAGTGGAAGTACGTTAGGAGTTCAGAATGCATACATAACTGTATGTGTGTTTATGGAAAGCTAAAACAAACTTGTGTGGCATAAGATGAGCACAATCAAAGACTATTCTTAAACTATACTATTTAATGTTTCTAGGAGTAAAATCAATCCCAGATGATACACCGGTGTGCAGGATACTTCTACGGAAAGAAGTCTTACGCTTGGTAATCAATTTGAGTAGTTCAGTAGGAACTAAGGGCCATGAAACTGGACTCCTGACGTAAGTTCAATACGTTTCAGCTGTTTTAGCAACACTAATTGTTTGTATTCTCTGAGATCTCATGGACAGTGATTAACCTTACTTCTGACTTCTCAGAAAATTGTCAAGCAGGTAGGAATGAGTAATTAAATGTAACATAAATGCTAAGCAAAAGGTATTCCTTTTAATTCCTCTGTCTTTAATTTCTTACTTTTCACTAGTCTTTTTAAAATCAGTAATTCGACTGTAACAAAATTTCACTATGTACCAAATATATCACACATCTTTGAAAAAAGAAACAGTAATTATTTTTTATTTGTGTCAAATAGTGTACATCAAACAAACAGAATAACAAATTGAAAGTAACATCTTGAGAAATGCAAATCTGTTTTGAGTAAGAGTACCACTGGTGGAACTTACAGAAAAAAGACATGTTAAAATATAGGACTCTAAATCAGGGAACCAAATACTATAATAAAACCTGTAAGTTTGTGGGCTGGTTACATTGAAAATGATGTGAAAATGTAGAAATGCTAATAAACCAGGTTATTTTAGGTTTTCCATATTTTTTGTTACTACTGTATGTGTGGATGTCAATTCCTTTATATACTTGTTCTCTTTCTATATCTGTTAGATTAAGATGAGGTGATATCAGCTTTTATGTGCAGCTTTTATATATTCTGTATCATCACATTACTGTAGATTTCTTCCAGTTTGGTACAAAATAACACTGCCTGTTCTGGTTTTCTTGCTTCATCAGGTCCAGACTTTATTCAGAGTTACCTGTTACTGAAAACTACTTATTTGTTAATGATGATGATAAAAATCTCATAGAACAGATCTTTTAAGATATGATGGGAATACGTTAAAGATTTCCTAAATTTTATTTTGCTTGTTTTTCAGAATTAAGGAGAAGTATCCTCAAGCATTTGATGACATATGCCTTTACTCTGAGGTGTCCTACTTGTTAGCACATTGTACATTTCGACTTCCATCTCGAAGGTTCATTCAGGAACTGTTTCAAGATGTACAGTTCTTACAAGTAAGTAGAGGATTCATGTGCATTGAATGCAGCAAAATGTGCCAGCTGGGTGTAGGTCACATGTTCTGAATAAAACATGCTTTCAATTGTGTCTTAAAGGAAACCATTTTATGGTGGCTCTAATAAAATATAATAACAGTAATTCATGTGTCTCTTCCAGATGCATGAAGAAGCAGAGGCTATTTTAGCAACACCAACGAAGCAGCCAGTTGCCAATACACCAGCTGAATCCTGACAACTGTCTGGCGCAGTACACTGCATATATAGACTATATTAAATCCTCAGACAACTTCTGACTGACTGGATAAAAAGCTTGGAGCATCATCCTCTAGACTGTTCCAGAAGCTACTGGTACCTGAAGACTGAACTGAAAACTTTTTATTCCTTAGCCAATTACTGCCCCAGTCTTCTGAGCCTATTGGGGAGTTATTAAACATTACCGTAGTTTTAATAATAGAAATTACCAGTATCTGCAAGAACTGAGCACTGAACACCTCTACAAGTTTTCATTTAATTTTCTACCATAAGTTAAAAAAAATAGGACAACAAGCAGAGACTTTTGTCTGGATTAACTTCCAGTTCTGTTCCAGTGAAGCAGAACAATGCCTTGCTTTTTAACCCCTGGATACCAGGAATCACAGATGAGGGTGCATTCAATGGGGAGCCATGCTTTGTCATGGGTACTATATAGGGGATTAGCCCTCATCTGCTGGATTTTGTATTGTTTATAACACTACTTAGGGGGTTTCAGACAGAAAGAAAAGCCTCTGTGAATCTGAGGTTTCCATTATGTTATTTCAATATTTCTATAGTTGTAAATCATTTTATTAGCAGTCTGTCGAATATCATGACATTTACATACATGTATCTTATCTGAACCAGTTTAGGATTTTCACTACAGTTCAATTTTTATTTTTTTTAAATAACAAATCATTTAAACTTTTAAGTGCTGAAATCAGATTGTGTTCCCTGAATGATATGCATGTGTTTGCAGTTTCTACATTCATGCTCATATAGTATGAATGTTGGTCTTACTCTTAACTAAAATCCTTTAAAAAGCATGATTTTCATCAGATGAATGAATATTGTGTAAACCAAACTTGATGACATTTAATCATTGCTGCTTTTGTGAGATGTAATAATGAGTATTTCCCAGGATCCATGGAAACAGCCTTTTATAAAAACAAAGGTTTATTTGAATTTTTACTGGATGAGTTATCAAGCATCAGATACTACTAATAGTTGTAGTGAATAGCCTTAAGTACCAAACTTTGGAGCAGCAGTACTTCAGTCGGTATTAAGACTTATTGCAATAGTTAAATAATACAGTGACTGTTAATGACTGAAATAGTAGCCTCTATCACATCACTAATGAGGTTTCTAAATTAATGAGTGCAAGCTTAAAGAAAAAGTAAGTATCCCCATCACTTTTATCAGTGATCTAAATATCCAGAAGCCTTTATACAAAGGTCATATAAATACATGCGAATGTGTATATACAGTAGCATGGCCATCTTTGTTAGAATGCCTATAAGAGAAAGGATTACTCTTTGATTTTGAAATAGGTGAATAATTCAGCTGGACTGTACTAAGTAGAACATACTCTTACCCTTTCACTTTAACCATTTTTTATAATTGTCAGATTAATAACCGAAGTGAAGATAAGCAAAATTTATCCTCTTCCTACTAGCCATGCAACTGGAGAGTTCAGTAAGTAGTCCTGTGAACAGTAAAACATGATTCGTAGTGAAACATAC
Organism: Piaya cayana; assembly: GCA_013389865.1. Taxonomy (NCBI): domain Eukaryota; kingdom Metazoa; phylum Chordata; class Aves; order Cuculiformes; family Coccyzidae; genus Piaya; species Piaya cayana. The sequence continues at coordinate 15,831 of WAAB01010913.1, read as the reverse complement.
AATTAAATTTGGTTTTATTGGAAATTTCATCTTACTGTATAAGCACTGCTTTGCAGCTATCACGTCACTGATTTATGTGCACTGCATACCACCAGTTTCTGGTAAAGCAAATTATAAGTTGCTGCTCATAGTTAAATTCAGTTCCTAATATTATCTTTTCATGAGTTCCCCCTGAAAAAGTGAACAAAAATAAACTCTTCTGTAGGTAGTGACACAAACATTATGTCTGTGTGTCAAAGCGTGTTTGAAATGCTCTGAAAACATACCACACCAGTAACTATCAGACTTCTCTGGTCATAGAAATAAATGCTTCTGTAAAACCAAAATGTCAGTCACAGTAGACCAAATAGTGGTATAAACTCCAAAGGAATAATATAGTTTTCCCAAAAATGGGGCTAGCGTATCTTATACAGTAGTTTCAAACACTACCTCAGTTAGGCTAGAGTATAATAGATTTGTTTTAATAACTAGTTGGGGTTACAGCAAATAACTCCATGAAGATTTTCTGCAGTTTGAGCAAAATAAAGAAGTTTTATCACCTGTTTTTAAGAAAAAACACCTTTGTTCATTTGTTACCAGTCTAACCCATAGCACTTAATGTAGAAAGCGCTGTTGAAAGACCGCTTATTATAAAAAGGTAAGCAAAAGTGATGTCAATATTTACTTCTGAAAGAAGCTCCATCCTGAAATACTTGTGTTCTGAAGTATTCACTTGTGTGGGGATCTATGACAACAGAAACTTGATGTACAAATTATGGCTGCAAATTCAGTTATAAGACATTTATTTCTGAAAGTGTGTGAGTGTCAGTAGATTTCAACAAGTAGTATTAAGGATGTAAATTCTGTACTATATATAACACACAACATTTCTAGAATTAATTTACGTATTTACCTTAAGCTCACATTAATGCTTCAATTGGCAAATGAAGGAATTGAAGGAATATGATATTGGCCTAGTTATAAACTGTGAATTTCTAATTCTGTGTATTTCTTTTTAAAAATATCACTTTCAGAGTTCTTTCTTTGGGGTTTTATTTGCTTCATGATAAAACTCCAAAGGAAAAATAATAGTAAATAAAATTTGTGCTTGTATTAACCCTGATGAAGACTCCTTCCACTTCTCCTGGAAAGGTTTGCAAGGGAAGCTGACAGACCACCTGCTTTGTATTTTTCCCATCAAAACTATTGGTGATACTGTCAAATAAACAGAAAAAGTGCATAGGTTCATCTTTCACTATATACAAATATAGTTTGGTTGCTGTGGCAAAGAAAACTTCTGAATTATTCAACATGCTAGCACACAACAGTCAGCTCTGATGTGAAAGCCTTTGTAGGAAGGAGAGACTGGCTGTGAAGCCTATCACACTCAGCTTACTACATCAGCTGGCTCATTTTCTTAGTCTCTTAGTGGAATGGAATAGCCCTTTCCAAAGGGCAGAGAGCTTGTTCCCCTCCACAGAGGAGAGAGAAGTACAAAGCTGGGTGCTGTGTTTGCCTTTAGGGATAGAGAGATCTTTTCAGCTTTCTGAAATTGAGAGATGCCAAATGCCCCCAGCTGTTGTTGACATCACTTGGAGCTGGAGATAGTTAGTTCTTGAGGTGCCCAGCTTGGAAGTTGTGCCCTTAGCATTTTGTATTTGAAACAGTCGCTTTTCGCCATCTGGTAGTTCTTATTTGACTTTATATACATACCCTGAATGTGCCCTCATTGGCTTTTGTTGTTTGCTTTCCCAAGACACAACAAAACACTGAAGCATTTGGTAGTTTAGGGCACGTTGGCTTGGCAGATTGGGGTAAGCTGACCATGTAAGCATTTAAAAAGGTAGCAGTAGGAATCCTCATCCTTTTGTCCTTTTATTTTGAAACTATGTAGTGGTCTTATAACTTGCAGTGAGAGACTGGAAAAACCTATAGCACTTTTATTAGGTGTCTGAAAAGAAAGGCAGCTACAGAAGAAAAAGGTAATAATCAAAGTCTTGTGAGGTGCAAGAATTGTTGCTGCTTCTGTGTCTTGGATTTAGTATTTGGCTTTTTGGACTGCAGGAAGCTGGTGTTACCTTGTAAGTGGATGTGATCTGAAGCTGAGTGATCACAGTGGAAGAGTTCTTGCCAGGCTTTGGAGCATCTCTGAGATTTTCTTTTCTGCTCACTGTCCAGCAGGGCTGTGCAGAAGTCCTGTTACTCAGAGCTTCACCGGAGCCAGTTGACAGAAGGTCCTGTAACTTACGTTACAATTCTATTGCCACGTGCTTATTAAAGGTATACTAGATGAGAGTAAGATCTGAGAACTGTAAAATATCTTTGGGAACATGCTAGAAGTCATGTTTGTATTTTGCTAGAAGCCCCTCATCTCCTTGGTTTCTGTTTAACTCCTGATTCTGGTTCCCTATGTAGTTTTGCTTTCAATAGATTTGTATGTTGAGTAAAAAATGGGGATTTTCTTTAGACTATTTTTGTAACATAGATGATAGCAATGCCACAGCATGCAGAAATTGCACATTTTGCTTGAGTTGCTTTGTAAAATACACTCTTTGATAAATGTAATTTATGCCAAAAAGCATAACATGCCGTTTTGCCACTGAGTAGGGTGTTTTAGCACAAGATGCAATGTCTATGGGGGGAAGAGGCAGACATTTTGTACACCTAATGGAAAAATTGCTCTAATACGGGGCTGTCAGCATCCCTAAAGCTGTATCGCAAGAGATTTATCTAGGTTGATCATTCTGAGGAGGGAAGGGATCAAGGAAAATCTCAAGGCTAATTAATTCTCCCTGTCTTATGTGGTCTTCTTTTATTTAGTAACACGCTGCTACATATTTGGAGGTTCTAGTGTTTGTAGGTCACTGAACAGACATTGAAATCTGATTTATATTGTATAACTGTAACATAGAAAGAAAAACTATTTATATATTTTCTGTAAGAATATTGCATTGAGCTGTGTATAATTTAAACAGAGGCTTGTCCCAAAATGGTATTGCCCACCTTGATTTTTTTTGTGTGGTTTTTTTTTTTTCTGTTTTTGTATAGTGTGTATAGTTCATGTCAATGGGCATTAAAAGCCTCCTGAAGCATAATCTTATCAAAGGGATGCATTGTTAATAAAATGTACTTTAACTTCTTATAGTTGTTCTGGTCTCATATGTACCTCTCAGCAACTAGAAATGGGCTGGCATTTTATTTATATTTGCAAGTTACTAATTATCTAGAACAAACTTGAAGATTTCCAAATAAACATTTTTGGTCAAAAATATATATTACACTCAGGCTTTGTAAGATGTATTATAAAATTGGAAGCAGACTCTTCAGTAGTATGTACAAAATTTTTATTGTAAAAAATTGGCATACTGATAATTAATAATTTTACATTGGCTTAAGTATTAGCACTTCAACAGCTGTGAAAAATGAAAATGACAACTTTAGTGATTTGCACTTAACCATCACTGCAAAGGCAGATGTCTTAAAAAAAAAAAAAAATTTACATGTGCCTCCCCACCCATACAAAAATACTTGCCTAATCTTCATTTCTCCTTTTAGTTCACAGACTGTAGGGCATTATCCTCCTTGGACTCTTCCATTTGTGTGCATTTAAGCACAGGTTGTTTTATGAAACACCACCCATCAGGGCCACCATGCAGAAAGGTTTCTAGATAGAGGGAAGCTAATTTCTTATCACCTCCCAGGCCATCTGGTACTGGTAAGAGTTTCCTTGCTTCCAAGATCGTGATGTATTATCAGTACAGGATCTCCTCAGGGAGGACCAAGGGAGTTGAGGTGGGAGCTCAACAGGCCCAAGGCCTCAACCCACCATCACTAAGGCAGAACTGGCTGTGTCACTCTCACCTCTGCACACCCCTCCCCTCACTTCCAGGGGCTGAGTTACTGCAGCCAAGCTCCAGTGACAGATTTTTCAAAAGCAGGAGTTTGCACTCTATTATAATTGTCCTCTGGCATGAGGAAGTGCAGCATGCTAAAATTTAAAATGTTTTGTGAGATACTCATGACTTTGCCTGGTTCAGAATTCTCTAGATATGTAACTTGATTTTGGATACCTTTCAAACCTTTTTAACCAAACAATTCTTTTTTTCCCCAAAAAAACCCGCACAGCTAAATTCTATTTCAGTAGTTGCAAAACAGCTCTTAGAATCATAGAATCACCAGGTTGGAAGAGACCCACCAGATCATCAAGTCCAACCATTCCCACCAATCTCTAAACCGTGCTCGTGGTCTTGCTAACTGGCTTTTTGTCTGGCAGTAAAGCTTTTCAATATGTATTTGATACGTGATGTGATTAAACAGTCTGGAGAAGGAAATGTTTGAAGTTGAAAAGATTGCATGGTATCCCACTTTAAATGAAATGCAAAGGACAGTAAGGTAAAAGGAGGAAAAGTTCCTCTGGGAAGTCTCTGTTGAACCATCAGCCTGCTCTTACTTCCCTGTTCTTGTCAAACTGCAGGGGTTTTTCTACTTAATTAAATCTGTGTGCAACTTATACCTGGACACAGCATAGTGTGTGTAAACTGAATACCTCTAAACTACAACTAACCATATCTGCTTTTGTGTGTATCTCACCTTTTGCCTGCCGGAAGAATTCTTCTGTTATTTATGGTCAATGCTTGTTTCAGCTAAAGTCTAGGGAAGGTCTTGTTGGTTTTCCTGTTACAACACAGCTCATGGACATTACAATGGTATCTCCAACCAACAGCATGAAACCTAGATGTGGTTCAGTATCAAAACTCATTTCTGCCTCACTGCAGCTGCTTAGTTTTTAGGAAGTGTGATTAGCTAGTTAAACATAAGGAAGATGAGCAACTGCATTTTAACAAATTATTTGAAGATTGAATTTTAAAAACCACGTAATTATTTCCTTTCCAATAACTTTGCTTATTCTGTGCTTTTAGGCAAAACCAAAGGGTTCATTGTGCACTATGAAGGTTAATCTGATCAGTTGTATTTTATCTTAAAAGTCTTTTCTCGTTTGTGACCAATGTAAAATTTTTTACTGTAGCGTTTCTGAGTGTTAGAATACAAATGTTTTTCTTTAACACATGCCAGACTATTGTAAGATCTAGCTGCTATGCAGGGTGAGTGAATATGTTCTTCACAAACTGGATTCATACACCTGTGCAGCAGACTGTGTGTGCTTACCTGGTGGCTTGGGGCTTGCTACATTAAACGGAAGGATTAATGCCAGAAGAACTTTAGTTCATGTGCAGAAGCAGAGAGGCCCTGGTAAAACCTCTGAAAACAGCTGTCAGGCTGGAGAAAGTTCCTTTCTACATAACTCCCCACACTACTTTGTTCAGGATTTTAAAGGGTCATTCTTAAAGGTAGAGAAGGCAGGCACGCCAGGAGCCCCAGTTAACAGAAATGGGAGTGAGAGCCCACTAGTAGGGGCCTGGTACGATGAAAATCTGTTTTCTGTGGTTTTTTACCCTTGAAGTGTAGTTAGAAGACACATGGAATAAAAGCAGGATAATCATTGGTACACACAGTACCACTCCTAGAAAAGTCAAAGTTCCTTCTAATCTTTCAGTAATGTGCTGCACTGACTGTGGGTAATCCTTCCATGTGGACTCCTTTCATCTGAGAAAGAGAAAATAGAACAGAATCATAGAATCATCAGGCTGGAAGAGACCCACCGGATCATCAAGTCCAACCGTTCCTATCAAACACTAAACCATGTCCCTCAGGACCTCGTCTACCCATGCTTTAAACACCGCCAGGGAAGGTGAATCAACCACCTCCCTCGGCAGCCTCTGCCAGTTCCCAATGACCCTTTCCACGAAAAACTTCCTCCTAACGTCCAGCCTAAATCTTCCCTGGTGGAGCTTGAGGCCATTCCCTCTTGTCCTGTCACTTGGGAGGCCAACTCCCTCCTCTCTATAACCTCCTTTCAGGTAGTTGTAGAGAGCAATGAGATCTCTCAGCCTCCTCCAGGCTAAACAACCCCAGCTCTCTCAGCCGCTCCTCATAAGGCCTGTTCTCCAGCCCCTTCACCAGC
>WAAB01010912.1:65360-102965 GCA_013389865.1 Piaya cayana | reverse complement strand
TTTTTTTCGAGATCAAACGGTACACATAGCAGTGCAATACCAATCGTCCAGGGGTCACCTGTATCATTTTAGGCCTGTCCGTAAGGCCTGATCACGTTAGACGTGTTAGAGAGAGAGTTGAAGACAGATAGTTCTCCTTTTCTTGCTTTTCCTCCTCAGTTACTCTGGAACCTGACATACACGCACAGCCTGCATGCCCAAAGGAAAAGAGGAAAACAGACAAGTTAGAGGACAAGTTGTGAAGAAACACCTGGAAATTGTCATCATGCAACAGTTTAACAAGGAAGGATGAAAGAAAATGTTGTTTTCAAAGACTCACAGAGGAAAGTAGCTACTTACAGACAAACGTGCAGTCAGCAACAGAACTCAGCTTGTGTTTAAACCTGCCTTCTCGAGGCTTACTCTTGAAACACAGTCGATGAACTGTGCTGGCTTTGAGGTTTTTGTGTCCAGTATTGTTGGCCCAGCTTGAACTGGACCAAGTTTCGCTTAGATGTGCTCTTTGTCTCCACCCTTTATATGTGCACCAAGCCTACAGGGTACAGCAGGGGCAGCACAGACCGGGATGACTGTCACATTACTAGCGAGAAGGCTCTGTGCTAATTGTCACTGATGAGCATTAGCACAACAGAGTTTCATCTCTATGGAACAACCCCATGGAAATGCTCTCCAAAATGTTCCTGTAAATTACTTTACAACTAGCATATTAATCAGCTGTTTTGTTGTGGATGTGAAAGCTGAGAAGTTTGCCAGTTATCTATGGTTCCAGGAAGAAACTGAAGAATTCTGCATTTTAAAGTCTTCTTTCAGATAGCATCCAAACTTTTTCCTTAACTTCCTGATATAAAGACTTTATTCCTTCCTCAGATTTTTGAAAGTGGTTGGTACTTTGAGCTGAATTAACGGACATCATTCTCTGGAATCTAGAAACCTAGAACCTTTTGAAATGAGCAACAGCTTCTCAAATGCAAGAACCAGCTCTCTGATGAACAACTGGCACCAATTTTTCCTCTGAAATGGATCCTCAGTAGTCTTTGTGTCCTCTCATGTCTCTGTCATCTGTGAATATGTAGCTTTACCCTTTAGTTACCAGACTGGTGAATTGTTTGGCCTCAGACGTTCTGCTGCTTGTTTTTCTCATGTATTTCAGCATGCTTATCAGCACAATGGTATAAAATTTACTAGTGATTGAGACAAAATGTTTGGATTCCTACCCTAACTCTTTTAGTCTGGTGGGGTTTTAATCTGTTACTTCAATGCTCAGTGTTTCTATCACAGCTGCGCCCTCCAGCAAACCTGTCAGTGCACGTCATCTCAATACGGTGACATCCCAATTTCTGACATAGCTCTGAGAACTTTGGGGTTTATTTACTGGTATAATTTACACCCTTTTCCACATAAAAGAAATTGGCAGCAATCGGAGTGACCAACAAATCACCCCCAGGTTATATTAAAATCTAGTACTTGCTTTGGACACGGCCAAAGTCATGTGAACAGATCTCACATCTATGGTTTGCCACAACAGCTTGGATACTAAGAATGTGACTTTGAGCCCAGCTGAAGTCTCAAAACACAGTCAGGGTTTCTCACAGTTTACAACAAGAACTTGGATATCATCTGATCACTAAAAGTGTCAAGGAAAAANGCACAGCCTGCATGCCCAAAGGAAAAGAGGAAAACAGACAAGTTAGAGGACAAGTTGTGAAGAAACACCTGGAAATTGTCATCATGCAACAGTTTAACAAGGAAGGATGAAAGAAAATGTTGTTTTCAAAGACTCACAGAGGAAAGTAGCTACTTACAGACAAACGTGCAGTCAGCAACAGAACTCAGCTTGTGTTTAAACCTGCCTTCTCGAGGCTTACTCTTGAAACACAGTCGATGAACTGTGCTGGCTTTGAGGTTTTTGTGTCCAGTATTGTTGGCCCAGCTTGAACTGGACCAAGTTTCGCTTAGATGTGCTCTTTGTCTCCACCCTTTATATGTGCACCAAGCCTACAGGGTACAGCAGGGGCAGCACAGACCGGGATGACTGTCACATTACTAGCGAGAAGGCTCTGTGCTAATTGTCACTGATGAGCATTAGCACAACAGAGTTTCATCTCTATGGAACAACCCCATGGAAATGCTCTCCAAAATGTTCCTGTAAATTACTTTACAACTAGCATATTAATCAGCTGTTTTGTTGTGGATGTGAAAGCTGAGAAGTTTGCCAGTTATCTATGGTTCCAGGAAGAAACTGAAGAATTCTGCATTTTAAAGTCTTCTTTCAGATAGCATCCAAACTTTTTCCTTAACTTCCTGATATAAAGACTTTATTCCTTCCTCAGATTTTTGAAAGTGGTTGGTACTTTGAGCTGAATTAACGGACATCATTCTCTGGAATCTAGAAACCTAGAACCTTTTGAAATGAGCAACAGCTTCTCAAATGCAAGAACCAGCTCTCTGATGAACAACTGGCACCAATTTTTCCTCTGAAATGGATCCTCAGTAGTCTTTGTGTCCTCTCATGTCTCTGTCATCTGTGAATATGTAGCTTTACCCTTTAGTTACCAGACTGGTGAATTGTTTGGCCTCAGACGTTCTGCTGCTTGTTTTTCTCATGTATTTCAGCATGCTTATCAGCACAATGGTATAAAATTTACTAGTGATTGAGACAAAATGTTTGGATTCCTACCCTAACTCTTTTAGTCTGGTGGGGTTTTAATCTGTTACTTCAATGCTCAGTGTTTCTATCACAGCTGCGCCCTCCAGCAAACCTGTCAGTGCACGTCATCTCAATACGGTGACATCCCAATTTCTGACATAGCTCTGAGAACTTTGGGGTTTATTTACTGGTATAATTTACACCCTTTTCCACATAAAAGAAATTGGCAGCAATCGGAGTGACCAACAAATCACCCCCAGGTTATATTAAAATCTAGTACTTGCTTTGGACACGGCCAAAGTCATGTGAACAGATCTCACATCTATGGTTTGCCACAACAGCTTGGATACTAAGAATGTGACTTTGAGCCCAGCTGAAGTCTCAAAACACAGTCAGGGTTTCTCACAGTTTACAACAAGAACTTGGATATCATCTGATCACAAAAAGTGTCAAGGAAAAAAAAAAGTGCAGTAGAATAAAGGGAGGGAATAAGGAGACAATAAGTCAGAGAGGGAAAGAAAGAAAGAAGTAGCATGGGGGGAAAAATAATCACCAGCCCAGTGGATGTCCAATGGCAATCCCTCAGAAAACATGATCCACAGGGGCAGTAGGCGTGCACAAGGTGCACTTCTTGACAGGGATTACTTCTAGCATGATGTCCATCACTTATTAGCGTGGGAGGAGTCATCTCGCTGTGCTGGTGCCATTTCTCTGCATGGAAAGTTCTTGAATTGCGGCTCACAGAGAAATTCCTTCAGGAAAGTTCATGGATTGGGGCTGGGGACTCCAGGGGTCACTGGAAGCTCAACAGACTCTTGCCAAAATAGCCTCATGTGAACCCTTTGGGGGTGTGTGTGCAGCCAGGTGTCAGGGAGCAATCCCTGCTCCCACACCTGCCACTCTGTCCCCTCATTGCCAATAAGGAGCTACACAAAGCTCTCAGAAGCACACAGCCTTGCACCCAGACGACGATTGAGGCATACAAAACACAAGTAAAGAAGTTGATCTTTACGATTCCTTTTATTCTTCTTTTAGACAGTTATTAATTCATGAAATGGTATGTGCTCTTATACAGTCACAGCTCGATTTCTACTAGAGATTTTGGTGACTTCATTGAAACACTGACAGTAATACTGGGAATGTCTATGCTCATCATGTTCCTGCAAGAACTACCACATTTGTGACTGTCCCACAGCACTGCATACAGCCGTGCTAGCTCTAGGTTCTAGGATAGTTGGCATCAATAGAGATTATCTAGATACCGGGCTTCCTCCAACCTGTACTTCCCAGCTCTCAGTCTAAAGGATTTTTTTTTAAAAAAAGAGCTTTCCCTCTGGTGGAAGCAAACTGTTCTAAATGTGGGCTGGGTCCAAGAGCCAACTACAAAAAGGCAGTTCAAGTCTGCTTTTGAGATCACTGTGCTGAACTAACAGATGCTGTGTCAAGTGCAAGGAAGATGATGGTGAACACACAACGTGTTCTAAGAATTTGACTTTTTTGTTTTGTTTTGTTCTTTTCTCTGCATGCCTGATTTAATTTCTTTTTTTGTGCTGGAGTCTACGTTTTTTTCAACTGAGATCAATAAGAACTGCTTTGAGTGCTAGGTTCTGTGAAAAGCCACATCTGAAGCTGAGTGCACCATATTAGCAAATAGTTTTGTTCTTAACTTGGTTCCTTGGCTTCCCTCTATAGAATGAAGAAAAAGCACCCTCATTTTGCAAGCATCATCTAGGTAGTTTCAGTGTTTAATAGCCTGATATTTAGTATTTCCAAACTATCAATGTACACTACTTTTTGAGGAAAACCACAGCATTTTGAGAGATGTCAAATTGTTTACAAATTACTGTCCTTTCAATGAGAAATCAGAATTTTTGGTTCTTATTTTCATTCAGTTTGAAGCCACGTGTTAAAGTTCTTAGCTCCTTGCAAAACTGTTTTTCCTACTAAGAACTGTAATATAATGATACAATTTCTAAGCACTATTAATGGGTGTTTGTATATGCATTAAACAACATTATTTCTAGTGTATGGTGACTGTATCTAATGGTTCATGAGAGCAAGCTTCTGTGCTTATAGAGAAGCAGGTTAATGCCCTACTTTTACCTGGGGAGGGGAAAATAGGCGTATTAAAACTCAGATTTAGCACAAATACAGTGCAGTTTTCAGTGTGAAAAAAGGAAACTTCTCCGTCAGCCTCAGCAGAGGGTGTAACCCCAAACCTCATTCTATTTCTGCAAAATATTTCCAACACCTGATCAGCACATCAAGCTGATTATGTCTCTGCCATTAACATGTGCACTAAATGAGGAGCTTAAAATTAACCCCCAACTTATACTGAAAATTAAACACCCTGAACAAAAAGAAGGTGTATCATGAACGATGATGATTTTCATCTTTCCACTTTAAACAAAAAAAAATATTAATGTTTTACACTTGCAAGTGTTCTTGACAACCACAAAAGCGATGTATATGTAAGGAAAACAAAGATGTTTAATTTTGTAATGATATGAACTGGAGGGAAATCACAACTTATCTCACAATGCATTCTGGTATCACAAGAAATGACCACACCATCTCCATTTTGGTTAGAAATGATTTAACTGTGGATGACCCTGAGTGAGGATAGAAATAGGCAAGAGGATTTGTAAGGTTCTCACTGTTGTCCTGCTGCTGCTCCCACCATGAGGGGCAAAAATGTTGTTGTCAGTGGCACTCAATAAATAGCATGTGGGAGGAAAATAACAAACAGGATGAGCAGCCACCCATGTTCTGGTCTGGAGGTTTATCAGACTGGGGAGTTCTAGGACAATGGGCTGTGTGGGTAGGTTAAGTTATAGTTATTACTATTCTTCTAGGGTGAATTAGCCTAAGCCTAATTAAAGTCACTTTATCCAGAGTGTGAAGCCTCGGATTCATGGGGACACCAAAGGATGTGATGACTTTTTGCATCAGAGGCTTTGCCCACGGGTGTGCTCTTATCCCACTGCAGTTAATGTAGCTCTCTTGAGTGCTGGATTACCTTGCAATACACTGGGGGCCAAACTAGCTTGAATTGGGCTTGAATGAGAGGTCACGTGCTGCACAGAGGTATCATCACATAAAGACCTACACCTGAGTTTCCAGATGACAACTAACTATTAAATATATACAGATACCTTAGCAGGGATTTTGAAGTCAAATTGGATCTGGCTCTGAGCAACATAATCTAGTCAAAGATGTCCCTGCACCTGCCCGGAGGGTTAGACTAGGTGACCTGTAAAGGTCCCTTCCAACCCAAAGCATTCTATGATTTTATAATTTTGCAGATGAGTGCAAAGCATCCTGGTCTCCTTCCCCTTGGAAGGTGATGCCAAGCTATCAGTGCTGGTGTGTGGTGCCAAATGGCAGCTGAGCCCAAAACAAATCCTAGCCCGAGCCATTATTTTCTCCATAACTGGAACTGAGCCTAAACTGTGGTTTAAAATTTTCTTGAAGTGTGAGTTGAATGAGCATCAGTCACAGCTGAACACGATCCAGCATTGAAGCAAAACCTTGTGGTGCTCAGACTTTCTGCAGAGAGAGTAATTTAAGTCACTGTAATTTGCATGCCAGCTTGCCAGGAAGAAGACATAAGATATGTGGGTTCATATATTTATTAACCATTTCTCATTATCTTTCTCTTCAAAATCTTTCCTGCCACCCTTTTCTGGATGGTTGTCACAGAAGACGTGCCACCAGCAGGGATTTTATGTGACTGCCTGCAGTTTTGCCCTGGGTCTCCTCAGTTCCTGTGGCAGGAATAGCCTTGGCCTTTCCTCTTGAGGGTGTCATACTTATATTTTGCTCCATTTTGCTGTTCCTGGCAAAGCACCTGGTGTTGCAGGGCATCACACAGACCCTGCGATCCTGGCCCCTGCTTACTTGCAGCCTTAGTCTGCAGCTGAGGGAGATGTGCCTGTGGGCCATCTCAGAGAGGCAGGATTAGACCTGGCTCCTCACTCTTGTCCCAGACTCCCCATGGGACACTGGTGGCTGCCCACAGGGACTCAGTTCTTGTCTGAGGATTTTTTTCCCGAGCAGTTGAAGTGTTTTCCATCAGGACACAACCACACAGGCAGCAGCTTCTTATTGCCCTGTGCTAGATGATGCACATGAGCAGAAAAATGATGGTCTGAGAGGTCTTCCTTTCGCTATTGAAAAAAGCTTACCAAGAAAAACAACAATGAAAAATAATTAAAAAAAAAAAAGAGAGAAAGAGAGAAGATTGTCATCTGTGAGCAACCTAAACATTGCAAACCACAGAGAAAACAGCTCGTGACAGATCTAATTAGGCTGGGGTCCCAGAAGCACACACCCACCTCAGCCTACAAAAAGCCCAAAGCTTAATCGTGGGTGCAAAGAGCAAACACCGCATGTAGCAGTGTCACTCCTGGGTGTGATGTCTGGGCTGACCCCCTGCAGCGACTGTCCTGGTGAGTCCCCTCCTCAGCTATTCCTGTCTGTCTTTCTCACATGCAGCCTCTGTGGAAAGGAAACCAAATGACAAACTATCTTTTTTTTTTTTTTTTTTTAAAAAGCATTTGCCTTCCAACTCACTCAGGTACAATGATCTTTTCTGTTGAAGTTTAAGGTAGGTCTGATGGCTAAAAAAAAGCAACATGAAAAAAGCCCTCAGGCATGTGCAGCTCTGCACCCTTCAGCAGGTGCTGCAATGACTTTTTAGAAATGGGTATCAGGGAGAAACAAGTAACTTGTGGACTGACTCCCAGTGGCCACAGTCACCTCTTGGTTGTATGTGGCAAGTCTCAGCCTTGATAGCTGAATTTTGCACTTTTAAGATGGGAACAAGTCTCTGCCAGTTTGAAATTTCAGGTCCCAGGAGAGTTTCTGAAGCAAGGAGTTGCAGCAGGTGAAACACAACGGGCCTGAAATTGCTGCGCAGATGGGAAGGATGAGTTGTGTGCAGTGATTCCTAAAACCACATTTTTCCCCTCCAAAATGATCCAAAAGGGAACAAACTAATTTTGATTAATAAGCAGCACTTCCTCATCTCAAGGGCCAGTCTATTGCTTGTCAACTTTTGATCTGCTGTGAATTTCCCTCATTGGAACAAAATCATGTTCTCATTAGAACATCTGAAAGCTCATTGTTTCTAACACCCCATTATTGTTGTCATTAATATAATTTGTAACAACTGCAGCAGTAACAACACAGCAAAACCCCAGCACGAGGTGGCCACCGTGTTTAGCAAGCTGCCTCTTCTGTCCTGCAGGTGAGGTCATGACACTCCTGCTTTTCAGACCACAGGAATCTAGCTCAAATATCAGCTGTCCCATTGTTTACCGTGATGGGGACAAAGATGAGGAAAACTTCCTGTGGGGCTGTTGCCACCAGAGACTTTGACATCTTGAACAGTGCCTGGGAAAGGAGTGTTTTGCACTTCTTTCCACAGACCAGTCCAACATCATTCACATATGTGTGGTTATGACCAGTCTTATTTTCTGCATGGTAGTAATATATGTGGTATATCTGATTTACAGGCGTCATAAAGGTGGTTCCTTTCAGCTTGCTCACATAATTTTACTTGTATAAATTCTGCACTAAGCTTGGCATTAGTATGCTGTGGCTATTTACTTGATGGAATCATAGAATGGTTTAGGTTGGAAGGGACCTTAGAGATCATCTAGTTCCAACCCCCCTGCCATGGGCAGGGACATCTCCCACTTTCCTTGGCTGTCTGTTTTGAAAAGAAGTCAAATAAAAATATATATTGAATTTTGGCATTACAAATTCAACTAGCATGCACAGGGCACAGGTGGCATCCTTAAAAGCCACTAAATTTATACCTGTACTTGAAAACGCAGAGACCAGTATAATTCTGGGCATAGTTGTGCGTCTTGATAGAAAACTTAAAAGCTAAGAGCACATGTTGATGATTGGTTTTAACTCTTCAATCTATTTTTTAACACATACTCTATGTCTAGATGATCATTCCTTTATTACAAAGATCTCATGCTGCCAGCCTCACTCCTAAATAATTCAGATTCATTAAAGTTGCTTCATGAAGGTAATAACTAGAAGGACTAGCCCCTAGTCTGTGCTTTCTGAACACAATAGTTTCTAAATAGATGAAAGCAACAGCATTAAAAGATTTTTACTGGATTCAGAAGACCCACAAATATTTTCCACAAGCATTTTCTTTGGCAACAAGCGTGCACACATGGATTAAAGGCAATTTGGACCAGAGGGTGCCACAAACACAAAGAAGTGCCTGCAAACGTGCTCACCATCCCTAAAAGGAGCCGCTTACAGGAAACTGGCTTTGCTGACAAACTTGTTAACGCAGCTAACCCCAGTGCGGGCTGGGGAGATGAACTGCACACTGCACCAGTTTATGCCCCAGATGCTGTGGGGAAGATATTTTCAGTTAGGTGTGGTGAGAGGTTTGGCTTTGTGAGGTGACCTCTCAGTTGCTTGGCCGGCTTTTGAAAGCACGATGTCTGGAGGAAAGGTCTGTGTCCCCAGTAGTGATGACAGGACCCCCCTCGTGTTGTCCCTGGGTTTCATCCCCAGGCACTAGCACAGGTGGGCTGGGGCAGAACATGGTGAATACTTAGAAGTGCATGACTGGCATTGAGCCCACCAGGGTCAGCTACCTTATGTGATAGTAAAATTAGCTGAAAAACAATGTGCAGCAGGAAAAACTAACATTTTCTTGTTTACTGGAAATGATCTGGTTTGCAGGCCAACAGCAGGGAGCGTTGTACTTAAACTCACAATAAAAAAAAAAAGAGATTATCAGTCGCTGTGGAGGATGCAAATATTTTACCACTGCAAATTACTACTAAAGGGTGGAACTTTTCCTTGTTAGTTGTTAGACAATTTACGAAACACGTTTCATTTCTTCTCATGAGTCTTTTGGAAGATGTGGTTCTTTCATATTGCTTTCTTTTTTAATGTGTGCACTGGGGACTCTACATCTTATTAAAAATGAGATCACAGTGACTCTAGTCAAAGGACTTAATCAGCACACTGCCACAGAGAAGTCAAAGAACTAATATAGTCTATGTGTGAATTTGTAAAAGGGAACCAGCTAAATAATTCAAACCACTGACATCAATTTTTGTGCTGTCTGTCTGTCCCGCAGACAGGCTCTTTCCAAACGGTTGAGGTTTTTATTAAAAGAAGAAAGAAAAAAGTCACATTTCTACCTCAAAGCTGTTTTAAATCAGCTGTTTTTCCCACCATCTACAGATCCTCCTTCAAGACTGAGTAAAGATCTGGCTGAGGATGACGGTTCCAAGCATAGTGAGTATACGGCCATGCTGCTCTGTAATTTCCATTTTAATCCCCCCCCACCACCACCTTTTGCCTCCATCAGATTTCTGCCTCTCTTGAGCCAGTGGTTCCATCCCACCATAGCAGTAACACAAAGCCTTCTTCCCTACCTTTTTCCAAGTCAGAGATGTTGCATTTTGTTATGCATTTAAAGCAACAGTGTTTTGAATGATCCAACAGAGGTAATGATCTTACCACCTGCCATTTTAGCAACTGAAGCTGACTGGAGGTGGAGAACTCTTTTCTAAAGAGCTTTTTGCTCAACAACTCATTTTTAGACATCTCTGCTGTGCCACACACTTGAACTGGTCTGAAATGCACTGTGTTTCACTGGCAGCTTTTGCACTTTCCCAGCTAGACTGGAATATTGGAGATCTTCATCTGCATCTGGAGGAGAGGGGCGAATTTATGCTTTACTGAGCCACCTCTCTACATAAACTACCTGATGTCCCATTGCAGGTCAACCACCCTGGCAAGACCAGCCTGGATTACTACAGGAATGTCAGCACAGTGCTGTCCCTGTATGGAAATCTGGTCAACGATACAGACTTCATGTGTGAGAATAGACAGGTCAGACAGTTTGCTCAAGCCTTCCTGCCAGTGTTTTTCTGGCTCATTTTCTCTGTAGGCACAGTGGGAAATGCCTTGGTTGTGCTCGTCTATTGCAAATACCGTTTCAGGAGGAGCATGATGGATCGATACCTACTGCACCTGGCCGTTGCAGACCTTCTCCTCCTCTCCATCCTCCCTTTCTGGGCTAAGGCTGCCTCTGATGGCTGGATTTTCAAGAACTTTATGTGCAAAGTTGTCAACAGCATGTATAAGATAAACTTCTATAGCTGTAGCTTGTTTCTAACCTGCATCAGCTTTGACAGGTACATCACTATTGTCCAGGCGATGAAAGCTAAAACTTCTAAGCGAAGGCGGCTGCTGCGCAGCAAACTCATGTGCTTGGCTGTCTGGCTGATGTCTGTGAGCCTCTGCATCCCAGAAATCATGTACAGCCAAACCATGCAGGTCGGCGATGTAACAGTTTGCAAAATTACTTACCCACCAAATGTCAGCATGGTCTCCAAATTTACTGTTCTAGCCTTGAAAGTCACAATTGGATTCTTCCTCCCACTCCTTGTCATGGTTATCTGTTATGCCCTTATCATCAAAACCCTCCTGCAGGCCAAAAGATCCCAAAAGCAGAAGTCCTTGAAGATCATCACTGTGATCATCACTGCTTTCCTTATCTCTCAGTTCCCGTACAATATTATTCTTCTAATCAAAGCCATCAAAACCTACACCAGGATGGCATACAGCTGCCAGGCTGCCGATCGGCTGGACATTGGCTTGCAGGTCACCCAAAGCATTGCCTTCCTCCACAGCTGCCTCAATCCCTTCCTCTACGTCTTTGCTGGGGAGCGGTTCAGGATGGCTCTGGGCAGGGTGATGCGGAGCTGCTGCAGGTTCCAGAGCAGGAGTCAGGATCAGTGCTCCTCCACCTGCAACAGCCAGGAGCACAGCTCAAATTGGTCCTTTGCCATGCTGGGCAGGCGGCAGGTGAGAAGCTCGCTGACCCTCAGCACCCATTTGACCTCCTCCGGTATGCCCTCTCCTTCCCAGGTCCTCTTGTAAGTTAGTCCCCCCCTTTATCCTCTCAGGAGGAGCATCAGATTCTTTGGAAATTGTCTGTCTATGCCAAAAAATGTCTTAGGGGAAAGGGGAGTGCTGGAGGGGGTGCTCCTTGCTGCCCTGTGCTTGCCATGTAGAACCCAACCTGAGTTTGCTGGCTGAAAAGGAAACTTTTGGCACAGGGCAACAAAACGGAGCCAATACTTCTTCTAAGCAGAACTGACAAGGGGATAAAAGTCCTCTCTGTGGCATCTGTAAATACCCATCCCATCTGCAGCTCAGACCACCACCTGAAATAACAAGCCTTGCAGTGAGGCGATAAACTCAGCTACCACAACAGGAGAGGCAGATGAAGCAGGATGAAGTGCCCATCCTGTCTGCAGGAAGCAGCAGGAAGGGCTTCAGCCTTCTTTTGCTGTCTAGCTGGGGTGTCCTATAGAGGTGGCTGGGCTCAAGGGTGCTGCCTGCACCTACACCAGTTCCTCTCACTGGAAGCAGATGTTAGCTCCTACACTGCTTTATTGCAGCAGGCAGATGCTGCTGTCAGTGCCTGTGCAGACACAAGTCTGGTTTGCTGCCTGGGCAGTTTTTGTTGCAAAGAAAAGCCAGTCCTTCCTGTTCATAAAGTGATCATTACAGGATTACATTGTTCTTTCTCCTATATTTTAGCTGTGTAATGTAAAATGAAATTGGGTACAATTGGTACTGGAACAGCAAATAGCTCCTTTGATACTGGAAACAAATTACACCTCGCAACAAAAATTCAAGGGCATCAGAGATGACAAGTTGTCTGTCCCAGAGATATTTGTCATACAGTGCAAAGCCGTAGTAAACCAGAATGCAGAAACCAAATGTGTGGTTCAACAGACTGCTGGTTATGTGCTGATATTTTTGTTAACGGTGAGAAAATATAGTTAGCCTGAGGCCAGTAAGCCAGGGAATAATTAAGTGTCAAACCTAATGTTAACGAAATTTGGACTGAGACCTCAGGTTGCTGGAGGTTCCCAACTGGGGCACCATGTGGCCGTTCTGCCTTGCTCATTCTCTCTCCAGGACGTTGCATCGTCTGTCCTGCCTAATCTCAGCTTGCACCTCCCTATCTTCAATTGCAAATTGTAGTGCTTGGGAGGCTTCTTTTAAAATAATCGCATTTAACCTGATTTACCTCCTGGTCATTATTTCTTGTGGGAACAAAATGTTTTCATTGTGCATTAATCATCAAAGCATGTCAATAAACAAGAGCTTTCTGCAAGGTTTCATGCTGCTTTTTTAGCTACTAGGGTCTAGCTGAGCAGATGGCCTTCTAGTTTCATATACATTTATTAGATTGCTACAAGTTTTTAACCTTTTTCTTAGAGAAAAAAATTGGCAAGAGATGTATGTATTTTTAAACTGTGTGTCAGAAGGGTCTGCATTGTAATTATTTTTGTGATTTGCATTGATCTCAATTAACAGAAGCTGAAATTCTGTTAAATAAAGGCACTGCCACAAACAGCGAGAGGATGAACTGGTTATTTCTTGCTCACATGTCTTTCCCAGATTTGGGTCCATACAACATAATCTGTTTTCCAAGACCAGAATTTACCCCCTCCTGAAAACGGACAGAGGAAAACCTTGCTAACAGTGTTTACTGTGGGTGCCTCAGCCTTGGGGTGCGGAAGCCACAGCTGAGGACCCTGCAGGCACCAGAGGGGTTTCGGCTCCCAAGGCAAAGGGTGGGGTGCAGTTCTGGGAGGGAGGGCAGGTTTCGGAGGATGTGGAGGGAGGAGGGAGTGTGCTGGGGGAAGATGCTTCCCAGCAGAGGCTGAGCACTGCAGCTCCTTCCCAGGGATGGGGCCAAGGGTGCTCTTTCCCAGAGGGTCCTCCCAGCCCCTAAAGAGCCCTCGAACAAACAAACATGCAAACCTTGTTTTCCACTGATCTGCAGTCCTTCCTGGCAGCATCAAACTCCTTTTCCCTGCGTGATGTCCTGCTGGCCCCAGGAACTTGAATCACAGGCCCTTCTCAAGGAAGGTAAAATCTTCTTAGCTCCACAGAATGTGGTGAGAAATGTCATGGTTGTTACACAAGTGAAACCGTTGAGGGTTGTGAGCCAGTGATGAACTTTCAGTAGGTTGGGGCATCAGGGTCACCTCTGGGTCACACACATCCCACTCTGAGTCAGGCTGCTCACTGCCTCTTTGCCTGGGGAAGCCCAGAGGATTACACTTTGGCAAAGTGTGTTTTCCCTCATGTGGTCTGCCCTGCTGAAGCTGCACGTGGTCCAGCAGCTGCTGGTGGCTTCCCAGGCTGTTGGTACTCCATGAACTCACAGGGAAGCTCCCTCCCTGCAGCTCCTCCACCCACAGCCTCATTGCTGGCAGGGTCTCTCACTGTCAGCCACCATGCAACAGGGACTTCATCATGGAGGCGCCTGCTGACATTGCCTCCTCCTCCGTCTGCCAGGGTCCTCTGCCCTCCAGCAGCCCAACTCCTTGCAGCCAACACCTCCCAGGGTTCCTCTGTCCCTGTGCCCTTAAGTTTTATCTGGATTTACCCTCTCATGCCTCCCAAGGGTATCCCCAGCCTTCAGCTGATGCTATCTGTCCTGAGGGCTGGTTTCCCTGAAGGTGGAGGGATATTGCATCCACAACACCGCACACCTCCCATAAGATGCTGCTTTTGGGTGTAGAACAACTCTGCACAACCAACTCTCTATGGCAAACTCTCTGTGGGACACCTCTCCACGGCCAGTTTTCTGTGGAGACAGCTCTGCATGGTTGCAGGGATTGCTACTTCCCCATGTTCCTGGTTGCCCAGGGCTGAGGAGGATGCTGGGGCGGCGGGACACCATGCCCATAAGTACCTCAATTTAAAAAAACATCACCTTCCCCTGCCAAAAAGAGAACAAATTGCCAACCTGGTGCTTGGGGCTCCCCAATTTATTTAGTGATTGGTAGGAACAGTTGGATGCAATGATCCTGTGGGTCTTTTCCAACCTAGTGATTCTGTGATTCTGTAGTGGGAATGGCCACGACAGAAACTTAGGGTTGCCACTGATTTCCTGTGGTGAAGTGTTAGGAGGTAGCTGTGACCATGGTGCAGGCAGTCATGTAGCAAGGTGCCAGCTTGCTTGTGGTACAAGGAGAGGAAGCTGGGTGAGCCCGTGAGAAACTTTCACTCTCTGCAGGCAAATGTGACTAATGCCTGCTCCTGCCTGAAGCAGAGATGTGCTTTAGAGAAGTACCTCTTCCAGGGAACAGAAAAACTATGGAAAAAGTGTGAGAGAATGGCAATGGGTGCTGCAAGAATCTCTGAAGTCACAGTAGACAAAAGAGCCTTTATCAGTCTGAGTTAAAAATGTGCAAACCCATCATTTCCAAGTAGGATCTGGATAAATTATTCATCATTTAATTGACCGTACACTATATTTCCAGCACCCCAAAGTGCTGCCTGTTTTTCCCAAGCCTCTTAGGCCATACATGTTTTGAAACCTTATATTTGGACTTCAGAAAGTCCCTATGACATTTCAAGGGCTAATGGAGAGGCTACTGCTGGCTCATGGCACTTTACACAGTCCTCACAGCAGAATGTCATACTAGGAGTGCCAAGGGCAATATCTGGGGCACAGGCCAAGAAACAGGTAGGTGAAGACCCTACATATGGTAGCACTAGAGCTGTGACAGCCTTGCCCCTAGCACCAAAGGAGACAGGAGATATTGTCCACTATGGTTAAACACATGGGTAGATTTAGATTAGATGCTAGGAAGGAATTTTTTACTGTGACAGTGGTGAGGCACTGGAATAGGTTGTCCAGAGAAACTGTGGCTGCCCCATCCCTGGAGGGGTTCAAGGCCAGGATGGATGAGGCTATGAGCAACCTGATCTAGCAGAAGGTGTCCCTGCCCATCGCGGGGGGGGGTTGGAACTGGATGGTCTTTAAGGTCCCTTCCAGCCCAAACCATTCTATGAGTTTATGATTCTATGAATTTGGGTTATTGGAGATGTGTGTGAAGGCTCTCTGCAGCTACAGCCTCCAATGTCGAGCTGCTGTGCAGCAAGGTATGGTCGATTACACCTGTATTGCAGGTCCCTTGGACTGTAAACTAGGCTTTGCTGGAGACTCTGTCCAGCAATAAGACGTGGAGCAGGGGCTGGTGCTCCAGCTGAGGCACAGGGACGAGAAGTGTTTCAACCTCTACCACAGCAGGAAACTCCCATGGGGAAACAGAAATAACAGATAAAAGCGACAAATTGTCTGTCAGGGCCTGTCGTCCTCCTGACCCCATTTGAAGGGCCCCAGCAGCTCAGATAGGAAGTGTTTACCGTGGGCTCCGGTGCTGTGACTACAGATGCAAATAGAGTCAACACGTGAGGAGTGCCTGCAGTTTCTTGCCCTGCCACAGCCACACAACAGAACCCGGGTGTACAGACCCAGCCAGGACCAGAGGAAAACCAGATGAGGGCCCTAACCTGAAAGATAATGCTGCGTGGTGTGATGGACAATGCTATGTGCCACTGCGGTCCTTGGGGTGGCTTTGTTTGTATCTCTCAATACCAGGCTGCTCCCTGCCACCAGGACAGTGTGGCGTTTCCTCTAGGTTGGGGGCTGGCTCACTTTGTACTTATTTAAGGATCACAGAATGGCTTGGGTTAGAAGGGACCTTGAAGACCACCCAGTTCCAACCCCCCTGCCATGGACAGGGACACCTCCTACTGTATCAGGTTGCTCCAAGCCTCACCCAACCTGGCCTTGGAACACATTCAACACAACTTCTCTGGGCAACCTGTTCGACTGCCTCTCCACCTACACAGGAAAATATTTCTTCTAAATGTCTCATCTAAATCTCCCCTCTTCCAGCCTAAAATCATTACCCTGCATCCTATCCCTGCATTCCCTGCTAAAGAGTCCCTCCCCAGCTTTCCTGTAGCCCCCCTTTAAGTACTGGAAGGCTGCAAGGTCGCCTTGAAACCTTCTCTTCTCCAGGCTGAATAACCCTAACTCTCTCATCCTGCGCTCATATGAAAGGTGCTCCAGACCTCTGGAGCCTCCTTGTGGCCTCCTCTGGACTCAGTTCAATAGATCCATGTCCTTCCTGTGCTGAGGACTCCAGTACTGAATGCAGGACTCTAGGTGGGGTCTCACAAGACCAGAGTAGTGGGGGAGAATCACCTCCCTCAACCTCCTGGTTACAATTCTGAGCAGCCCAGGATATGGGTCGCCCTCTGGGATCTCCACCGTTGCTCTGTTGTACTGTATAGCTGTGCCCTGTATCCACCAGCACAACAAATTATTTTCTGTTTTACCTTACTTCGTAATTTTTTTTCCTGTTTAGAAGTTGATTATGGAATAATCTGATTTATCTTCCAGGCAAAGCTATGTCTATCAGGCAGAAAAGGGACACACATTCTCAGTGATATAGAATTTTATTTTCTTTAATTCCTGAGGTTAAAAAAAGGGGGGGAAAAGCATCAAGAAACTTTTCAGTACACAACCGTCTACATCTCTGTAACTGCACAGATGCTGGTGCACACAAATCTCTTTTTTCACCTGGAGCATGAAGTTTTATGTGAACAAAGTTTGCAATTCTTTGGCAGTTAAGACCTAGAGATGCTTCTGAACAAGTTACAATCTCAGTGACTGAGCGTAATTAAAACTATAGTGCAATTTCAGTTTTAAAAAAGGAGCAAAGTCAGGCTTCTGCAGCTTTGCTTTGTAAGGTGGCATGCTCTTGTGAAATACAGCTCTGTGATTTTTCATAAAGCAACATTGAGTAAAGTTGAGTAAAGGATCACTGTCGTTTTATTAAAAAGCAACATTCTTTCCTTTGCATAAAACTCTGCATAACAAAAGTCCTTTATATGGTCTCCATGGCCCCAGTAATAAACGACCTGGTACATTCAAACAAGACTTCAGTACTAATGACAGGTTCTTTATTGCATTCTCTGGACAGCTTGAGGTCGAAAAGACTCCTTCTAGCTGACATGACAGGATTCTCATTCTTGAACAGTTGCACTCCTGTCTACTTGTTGAACATTACCAGCTTGAGTATTTCCTCTTTTGAAGCTTTTTCTCCTTCTTAAATGTTCTTCTTGAATAGAAGCAAACCTCTTCTTTTTGTCTTTAAACTACAGGTTCTGGCTCCTGCAATTAGTCCTCATTCAGAGAGCAAAAGAGCCATACAACTATTCTCACAGGGCAGGAAAACCTGAAGAAAAGGTACCATAACAACTAAAATGCTAAATAAAAACAATCCAGTGTTTTATTCTCTCCCGAGCCTTCAGCCAGCCTCAGGACTGCCTACATGAAAGATGTGCAGGGAGACAGCTGGCTTATGGGACGGAACCAAATACTTTAGGAGTTACATGAACAGTGGCTTAAAATCCTTTGCCACGGGATAAAAAATGCTACAGAACTGGGATGCAGAGAGGAAATCCAGAGGCAAGTCAGTCAAATAATTCTGAAGAAATATTTCAAATACTTCTGAGCAGAGTTGTTGTACTTTAGCCTAAGATACTTGACAGTGTCCCTTTACCCTTACATTTGGCATTTTAAGAAAGATATCCTAGTAAGATTAGTATTCTAAAACAACAGCAAAATGCTTTTTAAAACCACACCTCAAAGCTTAAAGTAAAACTGCAGTGGACTTCTGTGACAGCTCAGTGAAACTGCATAGAATATCATACACAGTACTCCATATTTAAGCAATAAATAATCTCTCCTTACCTAATTAAATATAAAAAATAGCTTCAACACTGAAATAGGCCATAATTTGTGAATTGTTGCCATTTATTGCTGATTTCAGTCTCTTGTCCATCTCATTTTCATGCACATAGCCAAGTAAGGGTTTAACTGCATTGCAGCCTGTTCCCTCAGAAGGGAGAGTAAAGCAGCTCCTGCTCCCACCAATCCCCCTGCACGGCAGAGGCTTGAGAGCACACCACCAATACCGGGAAGAGGCATCTAAAAGGATGGAAAGCTGTTGATAAACTGGATGAGTCAGACATCTAAAATCTAGGTGCTACATGAAAAGTAGTCATTCTTCCACAATGTTTTCCAGGAAGACTGCTTTTATAAATCGTTAACAACCAGAATTAATGATTAGCAACATTTAGCTATATCTGCAGTATTCTCTTCCTTCCTGTGATCAGGAATTTCCTCCATCTCAGCTGCTACTATGTAAACATCTATCCTTGTCTTGTGATCTCCATCTTTTAAAGAGCCGACCTTTTGGTGTAGGAGATCCCTTATAGATAATAGATTGGACCAGCAACACACAAACTCCTGACTTCCTTCCCTATATAGCTGTTCTCTCTAATTCCCTGTCCTGGTTTTCATGTTTACCAGTTTGCTCCTTTCCTCTTCCCTAAATCATTTGCTTCGCCTTGTGCTTGCCTTTTTTACCCTTCATGCTTTATTTTTGCCTCCCACTATGACCCCTGTACACCAGCAACACGTGCCACCAAGAGCCTACAGGGTTCCTGGCAGGCTGTGCTGGCTTCTACCAACAGCTACACTTAAAGCCTGACAGGCCTGAGGTTTCCTTGGGAGAACAATAACATGAGAAATCAGGCACACTTGAAATGATGAGGAGGGCTGGTTGGGAGAAAGAACCTTTCCCCTTTCATCCTCTTCTGATGCCTTTCCATCAGAAGACAGGATTTTTAAACAGAAAAAAATCTGCTTTCAGATATTTTGACAAAAAAAGGAAATCCTATATAGACAGCAGATGGTTTGCATGGAAATTTTGTATAAAAGAGAACCCAGTCTTCCCTGAAAAGGCAGTTTTTATAGCCAGCACTGTCCCCACATCATAGACGAGAAGTTAGCAGTTGTCTAGGGCAACTGAAAGGGTTAGGAAAAGGATTGAAGATACTAACACCAGGTGGAGAGTTCATCAAGGCTGGATATGCATCTGGTTTTGGATGGACATTTTGAGACTGAAGCAAACATTATTGCTACCTTCCATGTGATCTAGAGAGAGACACTGCTGACTCTCCCAGAAACTGTGCTTTTCTGTGAATGCTGATGACTAAGGTGCTAGAGCAGGAAAAAGGAATGTTCCTCTTCCTGGTATCACACAGTGAGTAGTACTTTATTCTACAAATTATACTCCTGATCCTGTCACTGGTACTCATCTTAAGAGCTGATTTCAGTGGATCAATTTACAGAGTACAGTGAGCAAAAGTGAAAGGAGTTGTTGTTTTGTGTTGTATTGATTTGTAACTGGTATTTAGTATCAAAGCATTTGTAAAAGCCAGTTAAGACTAACCAAATCTTAACCCAAAATGTAAAAAAACCCCTATGTTTGCTGCTTATAAAACTTGCAAAAGATAAAAAATTCTAGATGGATTACAATATACACCTGTGAAGATTGAAGTATTGCATAGTTGTTCTGACTGTAAGAGCAGTAGAGCAGAACAGCAATGGTTAAGCTCACTCCTCAGTGAAGAAGTCAACAAAAATACATATTTTTCTTCGGATTTCCTTTTGAAAGATATTTTTGGAAGAAAAGTAGTTCATTTTTCAATAGAGAATTTCAATTTGCATTTAGACACCCTCACACTTATTCTTCTCCCCACTGAAAAAAATGTAATTATTATTGACCTATTAAATCAAACAACATGGCTTTTCAGCAACCTGTACACAGTACAGAACCATTAGTGTTCCTAAAAAGGCTTCTGTTTTTTAGTGTATACATGTTCTCTAAGTGTTTTAAACTATTGCATAGTTTCAAAGTCTTCAAACACAGTGGTAATCATAGTGATTATGTATACATAAATAATAGTGTCTCTTAAAAAAATTAATTAAAAATAACACAGTATAGTCAAGGCTATGGAAAATCACTTCCATCATAGATGACAGGTCGCTCGATAGCCAAGTGATAAAACACTCTTTTTGAGATAAATCTGTCAAGGAGAAAAAGAGAGCAAGGTGATCACATTAGTTGAAGTCAAGTAGACAGGAAGCTCTAAAAGTGTAATCAAGTCTTTCAGTTTATACTCAAGCAAAAAAACTGACTGGTGTTAAAGAGAAGAGTGCCTGCACAAGGCCTGTCAGGTCTGTTGTTAATACAATGGCAATCCTGACGAAACTGTCTTAGAGAGTCACAAATTGCTTGATTACTTCTGTTTACCTTCCCAGAGGTTGAAAGAGCAGAGTGGAATTCTGCTATGGGGGCAGAAAAGAACCTGAACAAGAACAAGAAACAAAACTTGGTCTGAAGATCTTTTGGAATCCAGGAGCAATTTTTCATACAGGGGACAGGACAAGAGGGAATGGCCTCAAGCTCCACCAGGGGAGATTTAGGCTGGACATTAGGAAAAAATTTTTCACAGAAAGGGTCACTGGGCACTGGAACAGACTACCCAGGGAGGTGGTTGATTCACCTTCCCTGGAGGTGGATGGGTGCATGAGGTGCATGGGTGGATGAGGTGTTGAGGGGCACGGTTTAGTGTTTGATAGGAATGGTTGGACTCCATGATCTGGTGGGTCTCTTCCAACCCGGCTGTTCTATGATTCTATGATGCTGACTTCTGAGTGGCAGAAAAATTGTACATGAAATCAGTTCCTCTCTGTAAGCTTATTTCACCTTTCACACTCAGCTAGAACCTACCTGGAGAATGTGTTGTCAAATATCAGTGTGTAGATTCCAGAGTTTCTGACCTTCACCTGTCCTCTGATAGTTTCCTTATGAGAGTTGCAGCGGGTCATAGGAATAAGAACCTGGAATTCAATGCATATCAAAATGAAACTTGCTATTTGCCCTATATATTAACATTTGCCTTCAGAAAAATATTTAGACTTGAGCCATCCTGAAACTTCTTAAGCGTGTACATGCCTGCAAAACTATCTATTCTCAGTGATTAGCATTAAAAATTCAGCCAAGCTAAAATCTCAGTGAGACAATTGTTCTTCTTTGATAACCTCTTTACAGCATTAAGCTGTGGCTATAAATATCTGCTTTAGAGATAGAATCAAATCCTGATCTTTATAATGTTAATCTAAGCAAGCTTATTAATATAATGTTCTGGTTTGAACTAAAGTGGAAACAGTTTTCTAACTTCAGCTAATTTAAGTCTAAGTAACTTCTTTTTCTGAAGGTTAACTGCATGGTTTTTAGGCAGTGTTCCTCTCTAGAAGTGATAACATGGGGCATTGGTATGAAGAAAGGCCAATGCTTATACTTATTCCTATAGAAACCAAGGCCACCCTTGAAGGTCAAAGAGGCAAAAAAATTCACACCTGCAGGGAGAAGCAGACAGGACAGGTGACCTCAAACTGACCAACAGAGTACTTCATCCCATACACATCAAACTCAATATAAGATTGAGAGATCATGAGGGTCTCTCTCCCTTCTTCAATGGATGATGTCCAGCAAGGACCTTTTCTGTCTGCTGGCCCCTGATCCTGGATCTGTGCATTCCTGAATCCAGTTCCTGAGCCCTGGTCCCTCCTGCCCCTCACCTTGCCTGCTTTGCAGCATTTGTGATGATGGGGTGGGGAATGCAATTTCAGATATTTGTCTATATTTTACTATTTTTTCATTAATAGTGTTTTCTTCATAATTATTATTTCATTAAAGCTGTTTTACTTTATAGTTTCCAACCTTAAAGTTTTTTGCCTTTCATTTCCCTTTCCCTGATGTGTCGGGAAGGGAATCGGGAACTCAACTGCTCAGTTTTAGCTGCTGAAATTGGCTGGGCTGGGACTAAACTGCTACACTAAATGAATACAAATACATCCAAAAGTAGCATTTAGTTAAATGCCTTTCAATGTATGCTTTTACACTCTCTGTTATAAAATAAGCTTTCTCTGCAGATCTTAATTGTTTATCTATGCTTACAGCAAGAGTGCGTGTAACCATATATCCTGCTGTGAAACCGTAGCAGACAGCTGTCAGAACAGAAGCTGATGTAGATCAAACATCACCCTATAAAACCCGAAGTTATATCAGATGTATCAAGACAGAAGAAACATTCACTCCTCATTCAGCCTTCAGATTAAGAAAAAAAAGAGATTTTAAATAGAGCTAATAACTATGGAGTGAATTAATGCGTGCTCTATGAAAGTCTAACTCCCCCACTGAAACCCCAGCCTTATAGTTCCCTCTTCTGGATGGGCTAAACTAACAGCTGCCTTTTCTTCATTAAAACATTGCAATTAGCTAAGTAACACAGATCTACCTCATCCATAATCCTCATAAAATAAGGACAGCACATACAAAAGCTGGTACATTGGGCAGTGGCAAAGCAATTTTGCACACCATCAGGACATTTAAATATATGCTTCACTGAAAGGAATGCAATTAACCAAATCAATTTATCTGTCTCTTTGTGCTCTCTACTTAAGAGTCTGGCAAGATCAGCCCAAAGGGGCTTACAAAGTAATATTGAGGAGGGAAAAAAGAATTTTGCAGGACTGCATAATAATAATAGGGAGAGGGGATTCAGAAGTGACCAAAAGAAGCTACAGTGCTCTTCAACTCAACTTTTGCAGGCAACATTAAATAATTAAAGACATGGCCCTGCTCTCAACAGAACTGTAGCTTAATTGGAAAAACAAGCCCTTAATGCAATAACAAATGGCACTCTTGTGGTGACCTCCTAGCTGTATTTGTTGATTCCTCTAGGCGGCTGATTCTAAGTGTATTGCAATCTCTAAAGGAGAAAGGAAACAAGGGCCTTACCTTGCACTGATCCAGTGGTGTGTCTTCTGATTCTTGGTAAACAACGCTGAAGGATATGCTTTTAGGGTCTGATGAAAAGATCCAGCTAATGGTTAACCCCATCTCTGTAACAGTGATGGGAATGATACTGTAGGTGCTGGATTTAATGAATAGCTCTCTGTTGCTTTCCCCAAAATTTAAAATCTCTTCCACTGTAAGGGGTAATTTGATCCTGTGAGGGAAAAAAATACAAGTACTGGAATAGATCCTATCTAATTACTCACATAGAAACAATAATAATTGCTTTTTATTATCCATCTATTTGAGGCACACTTCACAGCAACTTTGGGACACGCCCACAAGATACAGGAAAATTCAGTCTTGGATGGAGCCAAGAACTACAGAAAAGGTGACCGACATCAAGCTCTTTCACTGCTCTGTCAAATGCAGATATGATTCACTTATTTATTTCACTTCAACTAGAAAATTCTAGCACTTGAAAAAACTTTTTGAGTCACAATTGTTTTAAAAGTCTGCTGCCCTCTACTGTTCTTTCTAAACAAAACTTAAAAAAAAAGTCACCTAATTTATTCATCTTTCTAGCTATCATTTCTTACAGGAAATAGGGATCAGGAGCAGAGAGGGAACACATGGATGGAATGTGAACAGCAGCTCTATCTAAATCTGATTTTATGAAGC
Organism: Piaya cayana; assembly: GCA_013389865.1. Lineage (NCBI taxonomy): Eukaryota > Metazoa > Chordata > Aves > Cuculiformes > Coccyzidae > Piaya > Piaya cayana. Next base: position 79,034 of record WAAB01010912.1, on the reverse strand, counting down.
ACCTAATGCTACAGCTTGGTCTGGTTTACCCAAGCAAGCTCCATAAAAGCTGACTCAATGTACTTCCAAGTAAAAAGGAAGTTCTTAGCACCTAGATGATCCTGAGCCCTGAAGCATTATATTATGTCAAACTGCAAACAGTGAGGTCCTTAAACAGGAGAATGCTGCTTGCTTTCTTCAGGGGAAACTTGTGATTTCTAAGAGCTGTGGATCTCACCTACATTACCCTAACTAAAACCAATCTAACACATCACTGTTTAGGCTGGATAAATTGCTTCCAAATCAATGAGCTCACAGTAAATCACAGTACTGTGATGTGTTTGTCAGCAGCTGTCAAAAATCAACACATTTATCAGAAGATATCCCACAGTCACCATGAGGATTTGCTGTTCTAGAGTAAAGAGGAATACAGTTCCAAGCCACAACTACATAGTGGTTGAGGATTGCAGCTGATTCATCATAAAAACTGTACTCTCGCCAGAGAGAAAACTTTGCATGAAGTTTTGCTTACCTTGTTATTCTTTCCTCTTAGCTGAAGTAACTGCTGGGGTGTCTCAGATGATCTTTTATTTTAATAAACAAATAATCACTCTTGGTTTTCCTCTACTGCTCACCTACGAGTTTAGTTACTGCTTCATTTACCTGGTTTTCTGAACAGCAGCATCAAGGTTGAAACATGGACTAATTTATCTCCTTGCAATCAAAATTTTAAAAAAAATTCTCAATAACTAAACCAAAATTTCAAAGCTACGCTTAAGGGGAGAGTGAGTACAGGGAAATTTCTCCAAGTCACGGGCATTTATTAGATATTATATATTAGATTCCTTCTTGGCTATGCACATGACACACTGTATTGCTACTGCACATAGAATCATAGAATATCCAGGCTGGAAGAGACCCACCGAATCATCAAGTCCAAACATTCCTATCAATCTGGGCAGGATACACACAGAGAATTGTGCATACACAGTTCCCAGAAGTTGTACAGAGGTTCAGCTGAACATTTTATGCTATGGCATATATCAGCTAGAACAGGCAAGGAAGTTTCTGTGAGGCCACCAATAAATAACAGCTACATGCTCCAGAAGGCCACGAATTCCCTCCTCGTGACAGAGGTCTGAGTATTGCTGCACTCCCTAGCTTGCCCTTGCAGTTTCTGCCTAAGCTCCCTTCCTTTTCATAGCACCTCCTGCAATAAGAGTAGGAAGGAAGGTTTTTTGATGTGATATCGACCCAAATCATCACTTCTTTTTACCCATATACACTAGAGTTTTTTAGGACCAAAGAGAGAGGACCTGGTACATTGGTGTTGCTCTTCATCATTGAGCAACAATCTTTGCTCCTCCTCAGATCAAGTTCTACTGCGGGACACAAGCGATCAGCTGTTGCAGGACTCTGCAAGACTAATGCTCACATAGCTCATATCCAAGCTCAGCCTTTACTCTTTCAGCCTGATAGTAATGATAGTAGTTCTGCTTACATGATTTCTCCTGACTTCAACAAGCATATCTCAGCATCTTGAGCAACTTGCCACTCTTCTGATTCATCAAAGGTTGAAGAATTACACATGCTGTTTCTAGGACAAAGAAAAAAAAAACGACTGTGATTCTCTGAGTACTAAGTAGTCAAATACTACCTGCACGCTGTTGCCTTCCTTAAGTAGAAACATTTTGATGGTCACGATGCCAAACTCCAGAATTCTTATTTTGTGCATTCTAGTGACAAAATTGTCTAGGCAAAACTGCAGCCCCATTCTGCTCACCACCGTGCACAAAGGTAAAACTGCTCCTCTCCTTGTTTCCTGAGCTAAGAGGAATACATACATCTAGAACATCTCTTCTACAGTCTTAAGATAAATTAAGATTATGTTGGGTTTTAAAGATTCCTTGACAGGAGGATATCTTGATGGAAGGCAAACATAAGCAAAACTGCCTAGATTTGTCCCTTAAACAAAGCTTGCACAGGGATATGGTGTTTGCCCTAGATTTAATCTGTGAGCTGTTTTACAAATTTGTTATCCATTTCCTTAGTCCTACTACAGTACACAGAACATTTTATCACTGTGATTCTACTCCATGTGTCTCTTTTCGTACAAGAAATACTGAGTGATTCAAACACAAATATACCAAAGAAGCTGTTACAGGATGACAAAGCTGGACACCTCCTCCCCACCATGTGTCTGGGGGAGCAGAGGAAGGAGATTAAAGAACTTGCCATTCACTCCTTACCTCAAAAAGGGTGCACGCTCTGGGTGAGCACTGGAGTAGCACCAGCTAAGAATTACAGGTCCAGGACACAGAGAGAAGAATGAGTTGAGAGTCAGTAAGCAAATGCTGATAGTTTCCAAGTAAGTTAACGCTTCTCGAGCCAATACTTACTTTGCTTTTCTGCATCTTAGTAGGTTGATAACTGAGACAATTAGGATGTTATTCAAAGAAAAATGCCAAGTATCCTTATATACAGGGAACCAACTGGCAGGTTCCTTTCAAAAAACAGTGAAATCTAATAAACTGTAATATCATTTATACATACTTCTGAACCATCAAGAGCAATCATACAGCAGGAGCTTAATTGCCACACATTCTGTAGACCAATTCTTAAATGCAGAGTTTAGCATTTCCTTTTAAATCCTAGGGGTCACTGCTGAGTACAACAGTAGGAGAAAATATCTCCAAGTAACAGGTAATAGTACCTTCAGCTGGTCATTAGTAGCATCTGAATATACTGTGTCAGCACATACAACTACATGCAAATTTAGTGGAGTGACACTACTGACTGGAAACATGAAGAATATACTGTTATGACTGAAATTAAACTGTACCCACTGTCTACATACTTCTTGAACTCATAAAGCACTGTTACCTGTAAAATTCATGTTCTCTTATTCCTGTAGCCTTTTGGGTAACTTTTGATTTCTTTAGTCATACCATTAGTTAATATCCTAAGGAGACAGCTGCAACCTGCACAGAAGATTCAAATCTGTGACTAAGTGCCAAACCCTGAGGTGTAACCAGACGCTACCTGCCAAATGAAATGTAGGCATGACATACTGTATGTTGGTCCATAAAAATTAATACATCATCTATGCAAGCACTTAGAAGGGATACAAATAATTTCATTGTTAACCATCTTTATACAACTAGATGAGAGAACTGATTCTGAAAAAAACCCTAGAAAACTAACCTATAGCTTGTAAATCTATACATATATTTTGCCTGCACAGTGCAAACAGCAACAGACTTCCTGCTGTGATCCACAGAATTCTTCTTCCTACCACGACAGGTACACAGCTTTAATTTCACATCCTTGAATTCGTAGAGACCCAGAGAGCATTCCAACTACTGGCATCCCAAAAGTGTCAAACTCCATGATTTATTACACAATGCCATTAGAGCTCCTTTTTTAATCCACTAATTTCACCTTTCTTTTGGGACCCTGAAATACAAATTACATCCCAGGACTGGTACATTTTCCATATTCTCCTCTAACATATGACTTTCCCTATTCCTTCTGCTGCAACCTAGCACATGGTTAGGTAAGTTTGCTTGCCTCTTGGCTGCCCTAATCAATAAATTCACTGCATGTACTCACTATAAGCTATGGGAACTCTAAGTCTTCTACTTTGTCTCTTAAACCGAGTGCATTACAATCACAAAGCAAATCCTCCTTCTCCTTATTGTATCCCATTGAGTCCAATTGTCTAAATCGAGGTCTGGTAGCCTATGTGGAAAATATAAAAAAACAATGCAACGATTTAACTGGAGGTATTATCCCTCAACAGGAAAATTTATTCACACTAGGTGGCAGCATTGAGGATGTTCCTGCAGCTTGCCAGGTCCCCAGATTATGAATATGCACCCTCCAGTGCTTCTATTAAAGCAGTCTGGATTGTTTCTCTTTTTTTTGTTTTAAAAGTGAAATGAAGTGGGGCTGGAAACAGGAGGAACTAAAGCATGGAAAAGACACTAAAGCAAGAAGAAAACAGCTCTGGTTTAGCAAATCCTTGAGACACAGATTGATGGAGCTTGGTGGAACATCTTGAAGTAGTATTATTTCATGCTTGTCCTGTTGTTCTGCTCTTCCTCAGGCATCTGCTGTTGGTCACTGACCCTCAGCAGCATGATCTGGTGTAGCGTGCCTGTTCTTATACGTGGAAAGTATTACTTACAAATGATACTAAAAATACTGTGACCAACATAATGAACGGCTTTCGGAGCTAAAAATAAGAAGTTCCTTTCAGAATTAAATCCTGAAGAAATCCTGTGACGTGTCATATTATACAGGGCTTGTATACTCTGAACTTCTACGCTTCAATGTTAACTCTTAGTGTTTACCACCTGCAACTGGCTTACTGCACATGCGTGTCAATATATGTAAAATCAAATTAGTGACATGGGGCAAATTAACCTGTATCTTGATCTGGGTGATCTCACCAGCATTTGTTGCACCACAGTTTATTTTTAGTGAGGTGTTTAGCACTGGTAGGGCAATATGTCATGAAGAATGCCAAAACCATGGCACAGATCTGCTTCTTCAAGTTATCCAAATTACCACTGGCCATTTTATGCCCATGCTAGCTGTGACCATCTACTACTACTCACTAATGATTAGAACTTCACTGTACGCCAGGAATTTTCAAAAGAATAAATCTCTAAAACAAAATTATAATTCTGTAGTTGCCATTCAGTCACCTTATACTTTCCTGAGACTGACAATGATCATGGACTGGAGCTTTAATCGGAACAGCAGCTTTGAACATGCAATCATCGTAACAGAAGCTCTGGCTTATTTCCAGGCCTTTCTTAAGGCCATTCTCTATTTCTTCATGGGTGTAAAATTCATGAAGATCTTACAGAAAATGATGAAAAGCTCAAGATGCATCAAGTGGCGAGTTATAGCTAAACAGCAGCAAACTACTAGAGGAGAAGGCTCTAAATGTTTTTCTGTCTCAAATAATGAGGATCAGAGAATTATAGAATGAATTGGGTTAGAAGGGACCTTAAAGATCATCCAGTTCCAACCCCCCATGTGACAGGCAGGAACAACCTCCCACTGGACCAGGCTGCCCAAGGCCCCATCCAACCTGGCCTTGAACACCTCCAGGGATGTGGCAGCCACAACTACCCTGGGCAACCTGTGCCAGAGCCTCACCACTCTCACGGTGAAGAAATTCTTCCTAATGTCTAGCTTAAGTCTTCCCCTCTGCAGTTTATACCCATTTCTCCTCATCCTATCACTACAAGCCTTTGTGTTCAGTCCCCTCCCAGCTGTCTTGTAGCCCCTTTCAGCTACTGGAAGGTTGCTATAAGATATCCTCAGAGCCTTCTCTTCTCCAGAACGAACAACCCCAATTCTCTCAGCCTGTTCTCGTATGGGAGGTGCTACAGCCCTCTGATCATCTTTGTAGCACTCCTCTGGACCTGTTCCAATAGTTCCATATTCCTCTTATGTTTAGGATTCCAGAACTGGACACAGTACTCCAGATAAGGTCTTACAGGAGAGGAGTAGAGGGGCAGAATCACCTCTCCCAACTTTCTGGCCATGCATCTTTTGACACGGCCCAGGATACATTTGGCTTTCTGGGCTGCGAGAGCACACTGCCAGCTCATGTTGGGCTTCTCAGATGCAACAAGCTATAAACCTGCTTAGAGAATCTGACAGCTATTTACAGCTTCTTCCCACCTCCCCCCAATACTGAGATAGGTAGCCTGCATCAACAAGGAAATACAATCCCCTTAGAGAAGGCATTGCAGTCAGCTATAGGCCACCTATCTTAATCACGATACATCAACATTTCCTCCTTTTCCTGGTCAGAGCTGATCCCAGGACAAGGCTGGTAACAGATAATCATATGGAACACGTTTGCAAAGTATAAGAAACAATGAGAGAAAACTCCCTTCTTCAAGACATAAAGCTAACTTGGACTTCATGACTCCAGAGGGGCCACAGACATTCATCAAACCTCTGGTGCAATGTTTTTCCATGAAAGGTATTTGTTAACAAAAACATTTGAGTTCCCTTTCAAAGGTATTACAGATTTTAGTTCAGTTCATTTATTTAATGAGAATTCTTGGATTAATACTATACATATTTCAATTTTCATGTATGGTTGGGGTTTTTGGTGGGGGTTTTTTTGTATTTTTTTCCATTTGAGAGAAGGTCTCCACACACACTCCTTTAGCTTTCATGTAAAATTTCTGTAATAAAGCAGCATTATCATCTGCCTTCCACCTAATATCAGGTTCATGGTTTGAATCTCCCACACACAACTTAACATTTTACTTCCAGTAACAGAGCTCATGGTGCCAGACAACAAGACCTCCTGTCAAAACAAGGAATATCACACTGCACATGGACTCTGACACTGAGCAGTGTTCCCTTACACACAACTTCTCACACCCTACTTCCCACACATTTTTAGCATCATGACATCTTTCCAGCCTGGTTTTCGTAGCACCTCCTTGGCACCCTGGTTCTTTTGCCAGGAAACTCTAGATTCCTTAGTTGTTCTCCTTCCTTGTTGCTGCAGGCCCTCCTTTCCACCTCTGTCCTTTTAGTTCCCAGTGGGAGGCAAAAAGGTGCACAGGAGGCAGTGCAGACTGGGGCAGAAAGTATGCAAGAGCTCTTGCAGAGAGTAGCAGAACAGGGGTGGATACTGAAATAGGGAAAAGAAAGAAAGGATGTTGGGAGTGGAGAAGACGGAAGGCTTTATGCAGCTGAGGGCTGCCGGTGATGAAGGCAGGGTTGTGTCCAGCCCAAAGGCTGAAAGTCCTTTGCATTATAGCTTTGAAATACCAGTTTTAACCTGTTTCAAACCACTCTTGCAACAATCATGCTCACTCTGGTTTCTCCCCATTAAAAGTCTTTCCTACCAGATCTCCGTAGCTCACTGGTTCCTGCCCCTTTTTGGCATCATTGTGCCCATGACACCTTTTTCCCCTCAGAAAACAGTTTCAGCAATCCTTTCACAATATCTCTTGTTCCTCCCATTAAAAAAAAAAAAAGGTCCAATATTCTTAAAAACAAGACTAGGAAAGAATGTGCTGTGCTTTCACAGCTGTGTGGCAAGTAAAGCTGCTGTCCCAACATGCAGTTGCAAGGCAGGCTGCGGCAGCAGAGGGTGGCAGAGGTGCTCCTGTCCCCACTCCTCTCCCTGGCTGGTTCTGCCCAGGGCAGCAAATGCTTCAAAACACACACAGTTCCCACTTTTGGACACGCTGGCAACCTGCCCAGCCACGTGAGTTGTAATTAGGTCAGGAAACAGTGTTGTGTGTCATTACAAAACAAAGAATTCAAACCAAAGCAACCACAGTGCAGACAGGGTGAGATGTCCTTTCTATCAGATGTAGTCTCAAGGTATGAACAAAGTCTTTCCATATCAAGGTAGTCAAGGTATGAACAAAGTCTTTCCATATCAAGGTAGTGACAATTTTGCTTTTTGTTTGTTTGTTTCTTACACTTCTGCTGTCTATATTTACTCTGCTGCTGCAACATTTATTGCAGCATTCAATTTCAACACGACACGTGATTTCTATTCTACACTAAAATGCAAACACAGTGCACTGGTTTACCCTGGGGACTTTGACCTGGTGCTATACAATATCCTGGATTTGTTTTAGGACACAATCTGCAAATGTGAATGCTTTAGGAATGAGTTTAAAAATACAACACTTCAAAAGAGAATCCATGAGTCTTAAAGCAGCAGGATGTACCACAATTGCACAGCTTCTCTCACCTTCTCACATTCAGATTTCAATCAGGCTGCTCTAAAATCACACAACAGACCTGAAAGCATGAAGCGACTACTATCTGAACTATTAAGAAAGAGTTGTTTTGCAGTCAGCCAGAGTTATGCTGGTTCCTGGGCTTACCTTACCACACAGCTGTGTAGTTCATGATCAAGATGAATTTTACTGGGTTCTCAACTAACCTGTACCAATGACAGCAATCTATCAAAATTTGCTGCTACAAAGTAATGCCATTGTAATAATTTCATGTTATTTCAAGGGAAGAACTACAGGGGCAGTGTTAAATGAAGAGAACAAGTGAAAAACAGAGTAACAGTACAGTAGCCACCAAAAGGGAGACAAACAGAAAACCACCTTCAGGATAATTCACTGCTTTGAGCACCAACTCACATTTCCAGCCCAGCAAGGACTCATGCCCAGAATAAACCATGGTCAGTGTTAAAGTCACAGCAAGGCACTTAGCCAGAGTAAGGCTGTAAGAAACCATGTCAACGGATCACATTTTTCACAGATATTCTTTCTGTCTAGTTGGGCCACCCAGCCTCCTTTCTCCTCCCTCTCCTGGTTGTTCGTTTCCCTTCCCTTCCAAGCTTCACCAATTATTTCAAATCTCTGGCAAAACCCCCAAACAGCTTGGACTACTATCAGCAGAATCCCAAAAAAGAGACTGGTCTGAAAACATACATATTTGAATGCATTCCTCAGACATGCATCTAGCACGCACAATCTTGGATCTTTTGTGTTTTCCTCAGGCACAATATCAAAGCATATTCTACCACAAACATTCAGTTTCAAGCAAAGAGAACATTACTGGGATGTCAGTAGATTATTATTTATACTCCATGACTACCTGAATTCTCCAGATAGAAATAAGGCCACATTTAGCTGCGCATTTTCTAAACAAAAAAATCAAAGGTCTATGTGATGTCAAAGTGGTCTGTTAGTCTAGTATGGCCAAGAAATCTGCAGCACTGAAAGCCCCTGAACCATAGATATTTGGAAGATGGAAGAAAACACACTGGAAAATTATCAGTGCCTATGCCACGGGCTGCTGTCAAAGACAGGACAGAGGGTTAGCTGAACCTTTGCTCACATTCAGCATAGTGGCTCTGGCACGTTTACCCTCAAACTCCTATGGTATCAAAGGCTGCATTATCTGAGTGCACTAATCTGCACTCAGGCTTTGGGTACACATTTACTTCTCACCACAGAAACAAGTGAGAAAACTTCTGCGCTGACATAATCAACACTCTGCTCTGCTTTTTCTCTTTGACACCTACCACAGGTGCCAAACCATCATCTGATTCATGTATCAGTTTCTGCATCTCTCCAATAACACAAAACCACAAAATCAGCATGAGATGCTCAAGTCATCCACAGTATAAGAAAGCCATTCTGCACTCTCCTCCAGTGTCCAGGCTAGTACAACCTTTCAAACATCAGAGGTGTCATGCAGAAAGGTAAGTGTGGTCTATGCTCCCCGCAAAGTATTTCTCAAACTCCAATTATGACCACTGTAGGACTCAACCCCTGACTTGCAACACTAGTGAATCAAGAGCAGCAGAGGATAAGCCACTGTTTCCTGGCTTTCCTACCTATAATCTGTGAACAAAGGGAGATGGACAGGCTTTAAAAGTTTACGTGGTGTAAGTAGGATGTTGCATGTGTGTCCTGCAAGAATTATACTCCACTGTTAGCTGAAATCCTTACAGCCTGAATACTTTTTGGGAGGCAAGAGGAATTTAGCCCAGTCCCCACCTGAAAAAACTGGTGATGCACCCTTATTTCTTTTCTCCTGGCTGTACTCTCCACAGGTAACTTACATGTGATTTTCCCTCTGCAGGCATCGGGAATGCAAAGCAGTAGTACCCTACGCTTCTTTCTACCTAAAACAAACAAACAAAACTGCCACATTGCAAACCGTCCCTTTGCAAACAAAGTTAATGCTGACTTCACGAGAACCCTGTGAAGCCCAGTTCCTTCACGTCTGCCCAACACATGATAAATGGTCCCTTCAAGAAAGCTGAGAAGGGACTTTTTATAAGGGCATGTAGTGATAGAATGAGGGAGAATAGCTTTAAACTGGAAGGGGGAAGATTTAGATTAGACATTAGGAAGAAATTCTTCACAATGAGGGTGGTGAGGCACTGGCACAGGTTGCCCAGGGAAGCTGTGGCTGCCCTGTCCCTGGAGGTGTTCAAGGCCAGGTTGGATGGGGCCTTGGGCAGCCTGGTCTGGTGGGAGGTGTCTCTACCTATCACATGGGGGGTTGGAACTGGATGATCTTTAAGGTCCCTTCTAACCCAAACCATTCTATAATTCTATACTTCCAGTGTCAACAGTATACAAGATAGGCAGGACACACAAAACTTGTTTACCAAGAAACAAAAATGCAGAATTTTGAAAAGTTTTTTTTACCAAATAAAAAGTCTGTACAGTCTGCATTCTATCCAAACTGCAAGTCACTGTGGTTTATGCTGGAAACGAGTCTGCTGAGGGAAAAAATGTCTAGGTCTGCTTTCTCAGCAGCAGGCTGATAACTCTGTCTATTTTCAGTTTAGCCTTTAGATTTTTCAAGCTTCTTTTTCCTGTCGTAAGTAAAACAAGTACAGAATTTGGGTGAAATAGCTATTCTTTTTTTCTTCTCAAACATTTAAAAGTTTTTGAAAGGCTATATTTTACAGAACAGAATTTTTGGAAATTATTTTAAAATATCTGAATGATAGTAAAGCAGTATTTTATATAAATGTGGATATACATTAAACTACAATACTACAACACAGTTTGGAAAGCAAGTACTCAGACATTCAGATGGCCTTAGATCCTGTTCATTGCTAATTTATGTAGAAATAGATGTAAAATATACGACTGAAGCTTGCATTCACTCTCATTTTCTTAAGAAAAACAGAACAAACTTGTGCCAAATTTAGCAACACAATTCCTGTTCTTTTTCCTTTTCTGTAAACTTTTATCTTTAAAGCAGTAAGGAATCCTACAGACACAGACTAGTTATTTCACATTCAGTTCAGTGAAGTCTATCATGAAAGCAAAAATCTTTTCTTAGCTTTTCCCCACTCCCTTGTTCTCTTGATATTAAGTAATGGCGAGTGTGACAAAGAGTATCATTGAGCAACTATTAAAAGTTATGTGTTAATGACCAGTGACCCAGTGTGGCCTGCAAGCTGATTTTAATGGTGACAGCTGTCCTGGTGAGAGCACAGAGCTGGGACTACTCCTCTGTGGTGCAATGCAGCAGGTGGAGGGAGAGGATGGAGCTGTTTGGATTCACTAGATTTGATGCTGACTGTGTAAATAAACTGAAATTATTTTGTGTTGGTCTACTGAACATGTGGCTGGGAAAAAAATATTTTCTCTTTACATAGAGGTTGGCTATCCCCACCAAATGGAAAAAGCCCCAACAATCCAAACAAAATCCCAAAGGGCCCCGCTCTAAGAAGCAGCATTTACTTACAGATCTGTCACGCTTTGATCCAGAGAGTCTTCCTCCATCTGACTTTCATTGTGGAGAGAGTCTGAGTCCTGTACTTGGCACAGCTCTTCATCAGTGATTATATCAAATGCTGCATCATCTGGTGGTTTAGATGCTTCACTTGTAACTGTGCCACAAAAGGCACATAAAGAAAAGAAACATAAACAGTATTAGATGGTCATTTGGAAAACAAACAAGAAAAAAGCCTTAAAGGGTAAGACTAGGCCATTCCTCTACCTTTACCATTTGGTTAACCACTAGAACCAAATGAAAATATCAGTCTGACTGACAATCATTTAACATACGTGCAAATTTCTGTCAATACCAATCAAATTCAAAGATATGACCAATCCCAACCTGAAAACACCCTATGAAAATGCAAGTTATTTGAGCAGGAAGTGACCATGGGGTTTCTTGTAGAAGAATCCTACTTCTTTCTCTACAGCATGCTAACAATACACTAACCAAAAGCCCTCTGAGATGGTGACACAGGCGATTCCAATGATGCTGGTGACCCTTCTGGATTGGCACTGGATCCAGAGTCATCTGTACTCTCCACAATGACTCGAGGCTTATTAAAGCAAGCTCTGCAGCAACGCTCCTTTTTTCCACCAGGCTTTGTCACCATGTAGTTGTTGCAGCAGTAGTAGCAGAAAATGCGACCGCACATTCTAGAAATGAGTCAAAACCAAAGGTGTTATAACAGTACCACATAAAAGTGGAACACATCTACATGACAGAGTCTAGGGCTTTGTCATAGCAGTCTTGTTTTTTACAAAAGGCCAAATGCTACATCCATGGTGTAATTCATAATAAAGACTGTGGTGCTTTCTGAGGTGAAGCAAGTTTTCTTGAAAACAGGATGCAAAAACTTCATACTTTGCTGCCTTGGTAAACAAGAAAAATAGAAAAATACTAAAAAAAAAAGAGTACATATTTTAAAGCATAAATACATAAAAAAATACGAAGCAAACATAGTGAATAATATTACACGGGCCAAACTTCACATTCATTTAGAGTAAAATCCTACTTGATTGCAAGGTATGTCTCTACTTAGTAATCACCCCTCTCCCCTTTAGACAGGGAAGAAGAAACAATATTGAACACATACATGTACCTTCATTGCTCCTGCTTTCTCTGTTCTGCAGTCTCTCAGTATTAAACCTGTCAATTACTTTTTAATGAATATGTTAAGAATTTCTTGAAGAAAAGCACCCAGCAGCAATTACTGTTATTTGTGAACTGTTAGTGTTTTAGTTTTTCATATCACTTAAATCACTTAAATCAACATGCAGATTTCACAGATTTATTAGAAATACGTAATTTGAAATGTGGAAATGGACTGTTACTGGAAATGACTTCACTGTTCATTAATCCCCACTGGACGTTCCCTACATTAATATGCAATTGGAAGTCCCAGTATTACATACCTTACACGATGAATCCAGTCATGAGGATAAAGAATAGCAAAAAGCCACAACAAAATATCACTAAGATGCTGAGATGTGTCCACTTAAATATATTAAAAAAAATCTAGATCAGGCAAGTAATAACTCCAAGTAGGCTAATTGTATAGGAAATAATTTAATATTAACTTTTTAAAAAAAGATTACTTTGCAATCAGTAATTATGCCTGAACATATCTGGCATAAGTAACCAACTTTATAACTGTATAGCACGTTGGATTTGTCCTGGAATACTTCTGCCACAGTAGCAAAAACATCTCAGTGAATATTACACACAGCTTGTACAGAGCAGCACGTAATAAATATATTGAAAACACAGTCCTTTGAAGAAACATACTACACAAGGCATGATTATCCTTGTTTCCAGAAACGAGAAACTGAAAGATTCACCAAGTCAGAGCTGCATCCAGATCTTTGCCTTAAGACAGGCCAAGGGACATTTCCATTAATGTCTCAAACCCTTGGGAGCTCATGTTCTTTCAGCCTCTACAAAGTCCTGTATCAATGATTTTGACTAATGAACTGTGAACATTAAGAAGTATTTCATCATTTTAATGATCATACTAAATTTTGAGTAATCTGAATAGTATAATAGAGTTCAACAAACTGACCTGCAGTGGTGTCGGCGCACCATCCATGAGAACTCCTTCTGGCAGTCCAGGCAATGATTAACCTCTGTGTCTCCCTGCCACTTCTGCTCTGCACTAAGCTTCTGCTGGAACTCCAAAGCATCTGATTTTTGCCACAGAGCATCCTTATCTCTGCAGAGACACAGTTAGAATCACAGAATCACAGAATCACAGAATCACCGGGTTGGAAGAGACCCACTGGATCATTGAGTCCAACCACCCCCACAAAACACTAAACCATGTCCCTCAGGACCCCGTCCACCCGTAACTTAAACACCTCCAGGGAAGGCGAATCAACCACCTCCCTGGGCAGCATATTCCAGTGCCTAATGACCCTTTCC
>WAAB01010912.1:35838-64639 GCA_013389865.1 Piaya cayana | reverse complement strand
GCCCATAGACTTGTGGGTGTCCAGTTGAGCAAGCAAGGCTCTGACCTCCTCCTCTTGGACCATGGGAGCCTCATATTGCTCCTCTAGTTCCGGGGTTTGTACACAGAGGGAACAGCTTTCTTTGCGATTAAAGACTGAGGCAAAGAAGGTATTTAGTACCTCAGCCTTCTCCTCATCCCCTGTTACACACAGAAATTATCACTGCTGGTTTACTGTTAACCAATATCAATGTGAATGCAGGTGAAAGTTTCACAGTAAAAACTGCTTTCCTGTAACTTCTGAGGAACTTTCAGGAATAAAGATAGAACAAGATACCTACTGAAGTTACTGGGAAAGGATGGGGGTGGGGAGAAAAATATATGCCATGCAGAGAGCTACATATTTTTTTTTGCAAAACAGACAGGAAATTAAGGAGCAGATAATATTGGGTGCTATATTTTTGGCTGCATTATGAAAATGCAGAATTTCAGCTGCTGAGGAACTTAGTCATTGCCTGTATCTTCAATTCAGAAATACTGAACCAACTAGGCAGTATGCCTTAACATCCAAAGCTAGGATTTTAATTTCTGTTTGCTGTTTATTTTGATGCCTACCTGATAAGTTCTATCAACCGTTCTTCAAGGAACTGTTTTGTTCTCGTCAGGTCATCCAGTTCAGCAAATAACTTCTGGTCACTGCTGTCTTTGTCTGCTGCCACCTTGCTAAGCTTCTCGCTGTAATCCAGGACTTTCTCTTTTGCTTCATCAGCTTCTTTTTGGATCCTGATCAAACACAAAGGCCATTAAGAATAATTTTTAGTTCCTGTGCATTCAAGTCTTCCCTCTGGAAGGGAAGAGTCCTCCCTTTCTGATAAACAGGTAGTTTCAGTGAAACTGTTCTCGGTGTCCATATTTTTTATAGCTAGCCAGAATCTCTCCAGTCTTCTGCATCACTGAAAGTGCACATCGATCCATTATCTGATGAATACAGTCAGCAGTCAGCAATTTCTTGAATGCCCTGCTTGTAGTGAAGCTTATAATGGCTACCATCCTGGGAATAGAATGTGTCCTAGGAAGCTAAGATCATCAGCAGTTGCAAACTGAGCTAAACAGGGGAAGTCCTAAGCAGCATTTGCTGGCTGTACACAAAAGGGCCATTTAACATGTACTTCTCCATAGCCTTCATGTTCACAAAAGGGAAGAAACCCAATTTCTCACTATATTCTTCTAGCACAGATAAAATTAAAAAAATATAGGTTCATAGAATCATAGAACCACAGACTGGATTGAGTTGGAAGAGACCTTAAAGATCATCCAGTTCCAACCCCCCTGCCATGGGCACGGCCACCTTCCACTAGATCAGGCTGCTCAAAGCCTCATCCAAACTCACCTTGAACACTTCCAGATGAAGACACCTCAGTTCACTGCACAGTCACTGGAAAAAACTGTCCTCAGCAAGCTACTGAGAACATAAATCTTGGCTAATCAATAAGGTAATTTCAGTAAAGTGAGTCCCAGCAATGGATCAAAACTGCTACAGCAACACAAGACAAAGGGCTGAGCTGGTCTGAACTCGCTCAGCCAATTCAGCTGAATCCAAATATTTTGATGAGTTAGATTTTGTACTGACAGCCTTCAGTGTGGATCAAGAATCATCAGCCTTCCCACAAATACAGATGATATCAACACAAAAATGTAAAAATACATAAGCTTTTTGCCTCATGAAGTTCTATTCTGGACTGCCAGATAATCCACACCACACAGGTCCACATTACAGACCTTGGAAACTTGGAAACAGCCTGCGTTAGATACTTAGAACTTATAATAAATCTGAGAAAGATATGTAGGATGCGGCCCCATTCAAATAATTCTTACTGATTTCCTGAAACTTCATAGACAGGCAAGAAAAAAACCAAATTGCCAGAAAGTGTAAATTGCCTATTCTTTATGGGGGGGAAAAGAAAAAAGCAAACATCAATGTTTTCATTTTGTGCTAACCTATAAGGTTAAAGGAGGTTATAAAACATCTTGCAGTTTCATAATGGAAGATACAGAATGAATTTACATCATCAACTAAATTAATAACACAATACAATCTAAATCTTGCATTCATGTGTGCTGTGTTATTTGTAGACTTCTCTGAAGTGTCAATCTGATAATCCCCATCAGTGCCCATGTGCTATTCATTCTATATAAACCCCATGGCATACACTACCTCATAAGTCACAGCAACTTTCAATATCCTTTGGTTATTTGCCCCTTTCTGGGCTTTCAATTAACAGCTTATGTAAATAATCCAAATTCCCACCTTTCCAGGAGTTCTCTCAGAGATGTCAGCTCTTCTTCCTTCTGCAGCCGAGCAGTTTCTGATTCAGAGAGCTGCTCTCTTGCTTCTTCCAGCTTTCTAGACAAACTTGTGTTTGCAGCCTGGTGAAATAAATAACCGTATTTTCTTACATAAGAAAACAACACTTTACCAAACATTGGACAATTACCAAGACACGTAAACAATGCTTTAAAAGAATCAGTTAAAGCCCAACCACCAATTAAGATATTATTGTATAAGCAGACACTAATTAGTTGTGTACTAGCGATTGATTACTTCTGTCACACTGAATAAGGGATAGACTCTAAAGTAATACAGCATTAAGCCTGTAATTCTTATTAGTCCATGTCAGTTGAACTTTTGCCTCCTTTCAAGGAAAATCTCTCAAAGATAACGGCCAAAGAATAAGCCCCAAATTTCCTCATAACCTAAAAGTTTCAGAAGAAAAAAAATAAAAATGAGGAAAATATTGTTTATTAAAACTATATGGAACATGAAAGACAATGGAAACAAAAACTTCTTTCATAGCTAGGGTCTCCAGAGAAGTCTGCCACACTTCGAGTCCTCAGGGAGCATACCTAAATGCATTTATAAATGTATATATTTCTGCTGGCAGGCAGGGCCAAGTTCAGTAAGTTTAACTTTCTTCTTTCTGGATTCCTTACACCTCTTAATGCAACTGTTTGACAAATGCATTGCAAAAATCCTATTTTTTTCTGGATGGATTATTTCTTAGGAGATTAATTCTCTGATTCAGTGCCCCTTGCAGCCTAGAAACACTGGATTCATGCATCTGGCTGCGTGCAGTGGGCACTCGGGGTTTAAGATAGACACCTTGTAAACCTACACCCCCATTTAAGAAGTGTATACATAACCAGGTCTTAGATAAAGCCTGACTAGCTTTCAAAGCAGGACAAATCCCAAGTGTCATTGTGCTATAATCCCCATTTCAGTGACAAAATGTTGGCTGACGAGTATTTGGTCTGCAGCACCTATCTTTACTCACAAGCATTCTCGCACCCACAGCCAGTCACCAGAAATGTTGCCTGCCTTCTCAATTATAACACTAATGCCTGCTGACACAAACACCTCTGTCTTTTAATCAGATTGAGCACCTACTTGTAACTCTGCAATCTCTTCCTCTGCAGCACGCTGCTGTCGTTCCTGCTCCTCGAGCTGCTCTCTTACTCTCCCACACTCTTCACTGGCAGCCTATAAGAGAGATTGAGCCAGGAGTTAGAGTTCCTCTAGCAGCCACCCCTTCATCGAAGAAATTCCCAACTGTGAATCACGAGCACTCTTACGGCCACGGACAGGATAAATGCAGCACCATCAGGCTCATGAAAGAGACACCCAGCTTATGGATTCAAGGAAATTCCCCTCTCTGGTAGCAGACCAGTTGTGTTTTGCTGTTGCTTGCTATGGGCTGTCGGAGCTCCCAGTGAAAAGATGGCCCAGTTTCTGAATTGCTTTGGCCCAAAAGAGTGAGATAGCCCAAATCATACCAAGGATTAAGAAGCCTTTCTGAAAACGAAGTATAAATGAATGTATGCTATTTTCTCAAACTCAGGGGAATTCTAGATATTACCAGTAGCATACACCTCTGATCAGCTGCCAGTCCTAGACATTATCTCACAATGGCAGAACAAACACAATAAAATCTTTAAACTTTACATGTGCTGTTTCACCTATACACAGCTGAGTCATGTTCTCCTGAAAGTGCAACTTTGATCTTGGCTGCTACCTTGAGCAGCTGAAAGCAAATACAGAAGGGGTTTATCTGCAAAAATATCTGGTCTCAGTCTATGACTGCTTTCATAAAAATCAGTTTCAAGGAGAAGTAGTGTTACAGGTGTGGGGAACAGGTCTTGCAATGTTCCTTCACAACTGTCACCTGAGGGAGGAGTTACAGAAGACATCGCCACTAAAGCGCCAACATAAGAAATCACCCTCTTTACTGTCTGGCTTTTCCATACCTCGTGACCTCTCCATTGTGCTCAGAGTGTCATACTACTCTATGACTCTAATGAGTTTTTACCTCAGGTAGGTTTAGGTCATCAATATAGAGACATTTTCAGATTCCCAGGGTAAAGCTAGCAGTGTGCTAGTCTCAGAGCCTAACCAACACAAACCTTAGGATTTCACCCAGTGATTGCTGCCGCAGATGGGAAAGCAGGGGAAATTCTGCACAGCTCCCTCAGCTATAATAATCACATTAATTTACCTTGAATTTTGTTTGATAATTTAGAATCTCTGTGCTCATTTGAAATTTTATTGCAGAGAGCTCTTCTTGGCTGGTGTCTTGGAAACTCTGTGCCTGTTTCTTTACTGTCTCCAGCTGCAATTGCAGACTCGGGACAGCTGCAGCACATATTTGAGCCTCCTCTAATTTCTCTTGCAGGCTCTTGTTCTCCTGTCTGAGATTCGTGATGTCAAGGTTCAGCTTCTCCTGTTGCTTTGCTGCCTGTCCTTCCAGTTCTTTGAGCCTTTCTGTGGCCTGGGCTAACTGCTCTTCTGCATCCACCTTTTCAGAGGTCAAAGCACAAATCTGAATACCAAGTTCAGCCATATCCGTATTGGTCCTGTGGAGGAGATCTTTGTTTTCTTCATTTTCCATTCCAGCAACTTCTAGCAACTGCTTAGCCTTGAATAGCTCTTCCTTCAGGTTCAGTAAATTATTTTCTAGCTCAGTTTTTTCATGGGCTGCTGTCTCCTGCTCTTTTTTCAGCACTTCTTCTCTTTCCTTATACTGTACTAGTTCTTGCACACGGTTTCTGTTGAGTGACTCATTTTGCTCTTTCAGCTGCTGGACAAGTGCCTTCTGCTCACCCAGGACAGTCTCTGTGATTCCCAGCTCACCTCTTATCTGCTCTCTCTCATCAGTGGTCTGCTGAAGCTTGACTCTCAGGTCAAAGATTTCTGCTTGCAACCTAGACACTTCACCCCGGGTAACCTCCAACTGCTCTTCACTCACGGTCAGTCTGGAGGCCAGCTCTTTTGCCTCCTTCTCCAGAGAAGCTTCCTGCTGTAACTGGTGTTTTTCCACTGAGTCTTTTTCTGATTTAAGGGATTCAATAAGCTTTGTCTGATGAAGGCATGTCTGTTCAACACTGAGCTTTTCCATCTCAAGAGTCTCTGCTTTATTCCTATGTCTTTTAGCTTCTGCTCTTAGCTGCTCACACTGGCTCACCATGTCTTGAAGTTCTACTTCCTTCTTCATGAGCTGTGACTGGAGACACTCCTTGCTTTCCTTCAAGGTGCCTAAACTTTTTTCCATTTGTAAACCATGCTGTTTGGCACTCTTCAGCTCTCCTCCAAGTGAGGCATAAGACTCCTTGATGGTCTCTTCTCTTTCCCTTAGTTCCTCATAGTCTGAATGCAGAGCCTCTAATCTCTCCTCCAGAAATTGGTTTTGCCTCCTGGCATTCTGCAAATCTTCATCCAGCTGTTTGTTCTCGTCACGGAGCTTCTTCTCTTTATCATCAACTGACATCAGGGCATCATCTATCTCACTCTGAAGTTGCTTCTCAGAGGCTCTCAACCTGGCCACCTCGGCTTCCAGGGAAGCTTTACAAGCTTCCACATTTTTCAGCTTCCCTTCCACCTTCTTCATGGACTGCTGCAAATCTGAATTTTCCACTTTCAGCTTCCTGCTCTCCTCATCCATTTCGCTCACTGCAGAGTTTTGCTGCTCCATCTGCTCCTCCAGCTTCTTGACTCTCTGGCTGAGATGCTCTTTCTCAGACAAGAGTTTCTGGTTTTGCTCCTCAAGGCTACACACAGTCTGACTCACCTTTGCTAAGCGACCCTCCTGCAGTTCAAGTTGCTTTGCTTGTGACTGGGCTTCCTGCTTCAGTGCTCCTTCCTTTCTACCATATTCCTCCTCAAGTTTCTCTTTTTCTTTCCTTGCCTCCTCAAGATTTTTTTCCAGTGACCCCACCTGAGCCAGTGACCCAATTACCTGGGTCTGGAGCTCAGTCATCTCCTTTTCTTTCAGGGTTAGAGCCTTCTGAAGTGAATCCATTTCCTTTGCCATGATTTCCAGGCTCCCAAGCAGCTTTTCACTCTCTTCTTTGGAGTCAGCAGCAAGGCGATTGTATCTGGATTCCAGTTCCTTCTGTGCCTCTTCTTTCAGCTGCAGCTCCTCTCTTGCTGCTTTCAGCTGAGATGCATGTTCATCACTGAGTCTTTGCATACTTGCCTTTTCCCTTTCTGCCTCCTGAAGCTTCTCTAACAGTGTCTGTATCTGTAGGGCAGAGTCACAGTGGGCTGTGGCTTGCTGTCCCTTTTCCTCCAAGGCAGCATCAGCTTTTGCAAAGAGGTTGAGCTTCTCTTGTGTGGAACTCAGCTTGGCTTTGAGCTCATTGATGCAAAGATCCTTCATGGCAATCAAAGTTCTAGAGGCTTCCAGCTCCTGATTCATCACCTGCAGTTTTGAGGCACAGTCTTCCTTGCTGGTCACCAGCTCATCCAGCTTCTTCTGCTCCTCTGCATTCAGTTCCAGGGTCTGCATGCATTTATGCAGGTCATGAACAGTGTTCTGAGTGGCATGTGAAACATCACACTGCTTCTGCAACTCTGTGACCATCTTTGTCAGCCGAGAGTTCTCCTCGCTGTAGTTACTGCTCTTCTCCTTTTCTACCAGTACTTCTTCTTTCTGATGGCTGACAGTCGCCTGGAGCTCCTGGTTTTCCATTTCTAGCTGATGAATACGATCTTGAAGTTCCCTCTGCCTCAGTTCAGCCTGGTCAAGTTCCACACGCATCTCTTCAAAGCCCTCAAGGTGTTCAACATTTAGTGAGTTATTGGCATCAGGGCTGGAGGGAAACTCTTGGGCCTAAATAAACAGAAGAAGAAAACCAGAAAGTTTAAGAGGAATTTAACACATACTTAAATGCTGTGCAAATTCAAGTTTTTATGTCACAGTGACCTTGTATGTTGTGTTCACAGCAGTATAAGATATCAACTAATAGGAAAAGAGGCTTGTTTGCACGAAAGAGAAACGAAAAAATCCCTATCTATGAGCAGCCTTCCGAATATTTTTTTTCTTCTACAAGATTTGCATGTCTGACTGAATTAGCTATGGGACAATTCCCCTTTTACTTCTAGCAAAGAACCCTTTTTATAGTTTCTCATTATAAGAAACATGATCACCATAAAACCACCAAGCACTCTTGAAATATGCCATGAATTACTACACTACACAAACTTTTATTTGTAATTTGCTTACCTGCAAATAACTGCTCACTAAACTGCTCATGCTGGAACTGCGACTTGGGGGCTTCCATAAATATGCTGAAGATCCAAGTGAGGATAGTGTCCTCCTGTCAATCACATGGAGAAGTAATACATAAAAGAAGTAATGTATAAGATTTATCTAGTTATAATTACCACATATAAAAAGACATAACTATGCCTGGTGTCTGGGACAATAACCACTGAAGGTGATGGAATACAAAACAGGGATATCAAAGTTGCACCTATAAAAGATTATGGGCTCAGCAGCTGTCACTTCTCACATCCACAAGAACCAATGCAGCTTTGCTCAAGAAACTGTACTGCTGTATGCTGGTGAATCAATCAAATAGTGGCAGCATGCAGCTCTTGGAAACTCCCACTGATTAAAATTAATTTGGAATCAGACCAAGTAGTTTTTGTCATCCCTCTGCTTTGAGGCGGGATCAGGCTTCAGTGATTCCAGAGTTGGAGTACCGTGTCCAGTTATGGAATCCTAAACATAAGAAGAATATGGAGCTGTTGGAATGGGTCCAGAGGAGGGCTACAAAGATGATCAGAGGGCTGGAGCACCTTCCTTACAAGGACAGGCTGAGCGAGTTGGGCTTGTTCAGCCTGGAGAAGAGAAAGCTCCGAGCACATCTTATAGCAACATTCCAGTACCAGAAAGGGGCCTACAAGAAAGCTGAAGAGGGACTATTCATAAAAGCTTGTGGTGACAGGACACGGGGAAGTGGATATAAGCTGGAGAAAGGCAGATTCAGACTAGACATTAGGAAGAATTTCTTCAACATGAGAGTAGTGAGACACTGGCACAGGTTGCCCAGGGAAGCTGTGGATGCCCCATCCCTGGATGTGTTCAAGGCCAGGTTGGATGGAGCCTTGGGCAACCTGATCTACTGGGGTGTCTCTGCCTGTGGCAGGGGGCATGGAATTGGATGATCTTTGAGGTCCCTTCCAACCCAAACTATTGCTACACATGAAGCAGACTTCTTGGCTGTTCAGTCACTATGCACCTCAGCTCTTAAAACAGAAGGAGCTCAGAACATTTCTCCTTATGACTCTGAAGATGACAAAAGCTTGGAATTTGGGCTAAACTGCAGTTACTGAAAGTACTCTATTACAGACTTCTGTGACCGTCAACATATCTGGTACACAGTATACTAAAGAAAATAAAGCCAATTTGTTCATGTACTAATTACACGGAGAAAGTGTATGCCTGCTCTAGCACAATTCCTACCTCCAAAAGCAGAAGCATTTAAAGATTCTGTAGAGGGCAGGGATTGATGGCCCTGGCAATATAAAATGACAAAGTGTTTCTATATTACCTCGCAAATGCTGGCCAAGCAGCATCCAAATCGTAGCCTCTTGATGCCAAGTCAAACTGAACATCAGTGAGCTCATAGAGTTGACCCACTATGTCAGAACTCATTTTGGAATTCAGAAATGGACTTCTTGCATAGTACCAGTCACTAGAAAACATAAAAAAAAAAAATTCAAAAATCAAGTAGTACCCACTTATACATAAAAACCAGGCAGCATTTTCATTTGCAAAAAACCCTCCACAACGTCATTATGCACACTACCTACAAAAGTTATGATATGCTATTTTAAATGCAAACAGAAAACAAGTAGGCCCACCAACCAACATCCTAACCCTCTGATGTGAATGAAATCAAATAGCTTCAATGAAGCCCACTGAAATATCTTAAAGGGGTCTTTGCACAAAATATTTTTTTCTCTAGTACATGGCCAAAACACTGGCAAGACAAAATATTTGCTGTACACTGGATAATTACACAGTAAATTAATAAAGCACACATTTAATCCATCAAAAATAAGAGACAGAGAGCAGCAACCATTATGCAAATACTTGCCTTTTTCTAGAAGTTCTACCAATGCCCTTCCAACTAACTACAAACTTTCTTCAGTGCTCCTCGGCCAGGGGCACGCTGTTCCTCTGTGTGACAAACCAGAGATCTATGCAAATGCTTTCCGGGGCTTTGCACAATATATCCAAATTAATCCTCCCTTATCATGTGCATCACTGAATATTAAACCCAGGATCTTCAATCCTTATAAAAATGCCACCTTTGAAACTGGCATACAGAGGTATCAGCACCACCCACACCATACACATTTAGCTGTAACAACTTTCAACCTTTATCAGCCTGAGATAGCTATGAACCAGTGACCCAGGCCAAAAGGTCTATTATCCTTCCTATCCTATTACCAGCTCTCTAAGCCAACAATTTGAAATGGTTTTAATTTCTCTCAACAGCTGCTAGGTCATGTTGCTTGATCATGCTGAGCAAACACCCATTAGCTAACAAGGTACTTTGTTATTCACCTGGTCACCCTGGTGTTCATAAAACATTGCTGTAAGGTGTCTGCTAGCCTTTGGTGAACCAGAGAGTAACGAAGAAATGCTCTTCCTTTCCCAAGAGATGTTCGTAGCTGGAAGGGAGAAACCACAAGAAAAGAAAATTCTAAATATCAGTTGTAATCATGGATAGGCATGGCCAGAACAGTCTATATGTCAAACAAATAAAACCCCATAATAAGTCACTAGTTGTAAAGGAGGCAGTAAGAATTGCCACTGAGAGTCACCCTCTCCCAGCACTCAATGGGAAGAATTTTTTTGAATGACAATTTTACACCTATAGCTGGCTATTGTCCAATTTATAATAATATAAAAGGCATCACAGGACCAATGAATCATCTAATTTACTGAGAACATGAGTATAGACTATGCTAAGGGCAATTCCCAATATAAGGCAAAATCTCAACGGGCCCAGCAAAGCCAAGACTGACTGCTTAAGATGTGTCTTCCCACGGCTAGAAGAGCTTTAGAGCAGATCTAGTCATAGAACAAAGATGTACAGAAATACAAATACACATTCCCATGGACACAGTAACCCCAGACAACACAGAAAGCCTTTCTTAATACCAAGCTGTTAAGCTGATAAAAATCTAATTCTTACTTCAGACCTAGAGCAGCTGCAAGACTGAAACGACTGGATCTTTTTATAAGGACAGCTGTTAAATGAACATAAGCGAGATCACAAAACTCAGCACTAAATTTTGTAATAGCTACTGCCTTGGGGGTGTCTTAGCCATTTGTTGCCCTGCAAAATAGTGAAACACGAAACAGTAGTGTTTCATTTCTCCTTTCCATCAAAATCAGTGATCAGTTTAGGAATGGAAAATGAAAGTGATGAAAATGATTTCTCACTAGTCAGCCATGCTCCTAACCAAACTGCTCACCCAACTAACCCAAATATATTAATGATTTAAAAATGGATGCCAAGGAAAATATTAGAGGGGCTGAGACTCAAGTTAGAAGGTTACTGTAAACTTTGCTTGAAAAAGTGTGAAAGAAGGCTCAAAGGCCACACAACCTTGCTCTCTTTCTGATCAGTATTCTACTGTGGTGAAGTGAAAACAATATCTTAACTCTCAGTTTCCCTGGTTTTGCTTTTACTAGGCTTCTGTGCTCAGATAAGACACAGGTTACTTGTTTATCTCAGCAATCCACTATATACAAAGATGTTCCTTATAAATGGGATGATGAAATGTGGAGTGAAGAAAGCAACACCTTTTACTGCTTTTTGTTTTGAATTCTATAGAACACAAAGTAATAACGTGGTCCCCAACAGTTAAGAATCCCTAAAAGAGCAGATTTAATTTGGCAGCTGGTTTTTGCCCTCATTCACCCTGCAGATATTTGAATATTTCTTCAGGGAAATGCCATCCCTGCCCTATGCACAGAAGCTTACAAGTGTTTTTCCTAATTAGGCTTATTTAGTGAATATCTTAAGAATAGTAAAAGAACACCCAAACACTGGAAGCCACTGAACTAATCCTATCCTTACTCCCAATTGTTTACTGATTAAAACTGCAATGGCTTTTTCAAACATGGAAGTACTAGAACTAAGGTATGTAATGTGGAGGAAAATATTTACACAGCAGCTACAAGTAGCCAAGGACTATTTGACTAGGAAGTAAAACCATGCCACCTCCTGCTAAAATACTGCCAGAATTCAGGGAGGCAGCCAGTGTCTGGTATTGCCAGTGTTTCCATTTTGACTGCAAACACTGTAGGTAAGGTTCAATGTAGGGTGCAAGGTATGGCTGTAAAGACTGGGAAAGAAATGTATTCAGTGTGTTCACCTTTTGAAAGGGAAACTACCAAAACTCACTGTTCATCTAATGCCACCAGAGACAAGGTTCTTTGTTTAATTAACAGCTGGGCAGTTTTCAGGTTATTGTTTGCTTCCTTGTTCCACCTCTCTAGCATACTATGCACCCTAGTATCAGAAACACTGCAGGTAAAGCAGAAGAGGAGGCATTAATGCTCTGTTAAATGTCTGACTGTGCTTAAAAAGAAAATGCCAGTACTCTTTTCTCCTTGATTGTTTCCATCTTCTGAAGTGAACAACTACTATTCAGTGAGCAAAAAACCAACATTTGGAAACCTTTATGTTCTTCCAACCAGGTTAAAAAATTGGCTACTCATTTCCACCTGTAATGAAGCGCAATGTCCAACACGTGTTTCTGTCATCTGTCATTTCATTTCTGGACCTGAGTCTGTCAGCTCAGCTATCTGAAAAGACTGATTTTTTTAGAGTTCATATACCAAAAGCACAAGCTAATAAAGTTAAAAGAAGTCTTCCACAAGCTAATTTCTATGGCTGCACAGAAATTGAAAAAAGAAACATCCTTCTTGCAAACAATAATTTCCAACGTCATGCTAACCATCAAACAGCCAGAGGTACTGAAGAAGGAGGAAAAAGCAGAGCTGCCTTTACACATGGTAAATGCAGTTGATACCACAGGCAACAGACTGTTGAAGGTTACAGCACAGTCACTTTTCTAGAGAAATCAGGTTAGTTACAGCTGCTTAGAATTTAAGGGCCAGTAGCTACAGTTAGAGGATATTCTCTGCAGCAGCAGTCACTGTCCTTCTCCAGCTTTACTAGAAGTAGTGGGAAAATCAAATTTCCATGCCTCTCCCCTGTTTCGCTTCCCAGAGGTAAAGCAAACAGGAGCCCTTCTTTAGCTTGTTTGCCTTGGAACAGCAAAATTCAATATTGCCCAAGCTGCTGAGAGAAGCAAGTGAGGTAAGGAACACAGAGCCTGCCACTGCTAGAGTATCAGGGCTCTCTTTCAGCATTACCTAGAGCTGCTGTGGAACAATTGTTAAGAGAACAGAGAAAGCTGATGCAAATAGTAACTTGCTCACAGATAATATAACTGAGCATCAGGCCAGCACCACCACACCACCACCTCTTTTACCCATACAGGAAGTTGTTCTTCAAATGATTCTAAAGACTCAGACAGGATCAGCACACAAAGCTTCTCACAGCACTTACTTCACCCACTCATTGAGCTGAAGACATGGCTGTTACAAGATTAACCTTTCATTACTGTATCTAATAAAAATTTAGCTTTTTCTCCTATTCACGGCAGCTTACCAAAGAGAATAATAACAAACATCCTGAGGCATTACATTACGCTATTGGACATGGAGGAACGAAGCTGCGACAGAAGATGAAATGCTGCTCTCAGTCAGTCCTCCTTAGCTCTACTGAACAGTTCGAAAAGCCTTAAGAAATGTCAAACATGGTGAATCTTTCCTTTTTCTCTTAAAGCAAGCCCTGCCTTAGGCTGTGCTAAAGATGACAAATTCTACCCTTGATAATTTTTCACTCTTTTTTTAGAGAAAATTGCAATAAGTTAATGAAAAGGCAAGGCACAACCAGAGATGGACAGAACCACTCAGTTCTGTAAGTGGTCTTCAAAATAAGAGTCAGGCTAGGTAATCCTATATAATTTAGTGCCTGAGTAAAAAAAGTAACCCTGCATCTTTATACTTTACATGAGAATTGAAAACAAAATTCCCAACATTTTTTTGCTCTATGTTAAAAGCCATGTATTTTCTTTTGGTATCTATTGCTCTCTGAAAAGACATACCAAACCACATGCTATGATGCTTAACTGACATACTTACTTCTGTAATAGACTTGACAAAGCGGATTCCATCATTAGCTCCTTTAACTTTTGCCAGACAGTCACAGAAATAATCCCAGTAATCTTTTCTGTTCCCCAGCAATGTGCTTTTTTCTTTCTGGTCAAACTTAAACAAGAAACCCAAAAAACAGTGAGTAAAACTTAAATATAAATAGCTACTTGGAATTCTGTTCCTCCCCCAGAAACATGTGGTTTTGTGACTCCTCTTATTTTTAGCCAATGCATTCACAAAGGAAAGAGACACTGCACTGTGCTGATGCAATCCAGCAGTTACAAAAAGCCACTTTACAGACAGTAGCAGATAATAATGTTCTGGGTCTAGTTAAGATACAGACATCCATTCAAAACAGCTGAAACAAAGATTTCCAACACATTCAGCAGCTGTTCAAGAGCAACAAATTAACAATCAGTAGCTGAGAGACCTAAAATCAAGCGTGGCAACAGGATGGATGGGGCCTTGGGCAGCCTGACCTAGAGGGAGGTGTCCCTGCCCACGGCAGGGGGGTTGGAACAAGATCTTTTGAAGTCTCTTCCAATTCAAACCGTTGCTTTTATGATTCTGACACCTGTATGTACAGAAACCCTTGCTCTAGCTAAATCATGTTCAGAACAGCAATGCAGTGAGGGTATGGACTGCAGCTTGTACTATTCAAATCCTAAAGGATTCTTAAGCTTCTGCTGAAGCCTCTGCAACCCTATTAAAACTCCCTTGCCTAGATTAAGGCTAGATTAGCATGTCTTTGTTGCAATCAGTGACATGATTAGAGTACATGTAGCCATAAGACTATGCAAACTGGATTTCAGTTTGCCCAGCAGTGTCCTCTTTTATTTAAATTTTGAGGATGGCCAAAATGCAGCAATCCAGATTAAAGTATCAGCCTTTTGTGCTAAGCTTTCCATACAATAAAAATGAATTTCCAAAGTGAAATTGCTAAAAATTCTGTAAATTACTCACACTGCTACATCTGCACCAAGAAAAGCTTACTACCATTTATTTCCCATTGAAACGTTGTCAAGATCTAATTACTATAGATTTTCCAAGAAATTTAGCAGGATATATATATAGGCCATATCTCTAAAATCAAGCACAACTCTTAGATCAACAGAAAAATGCCTTACATTCTTCCATCAAACTGCCAGTGTTGCCTTTTAATTACATTTATTTACTTTCACTTGAAATAAGTACAAAAAGCACCACACACTCAGTCCACTTATGGGGGAAAAAAAAAGAGAGTCTCAACTGGATGTTTATGAATATTTGAGTTAAACTCCACATGCTGAAGAGGCAATAAAAAAAAACAAGGCCCAGCTTTGATGTTGTATTACAAATGACACAAATAACTTTTACCTGTAGAAGATACTCAAGCTTGTAGGAGAACTTTTGCAAGTTGACACTGTCATCTGTGATTGGTTCCCCACCTTCTTTAAATTCTTTACTTAATTCAGTCACAGCATCTTTAAAAAGAGATACCAAAATGGTTAACTAATGCAAGAGATATAGCACTGAGTTCTTATGGAACTAAAGAAGTGTTATTTCAGCCTTAGACATTATGGATGTGTATTCAGTTTCTTTCAGACTTAACAGTGCAAAAAGCTTATCAATGCTTGCAATTGAACATCACCTATTAAAAAAACTACAGCTCAAGTTATGTCAATCTGTTATACTGACTACTACTTCTTAAAAAGAGTGAAAGCTCCTTTTGAGACTTAGCAAAAACTAGTAACAGAAAATTGCTAACTGATTCTTCAGCAGAGGAAATTGCTGTATCATGTGCATATTAAGGTATTGCCACAGGACAAACAGAATTCTGATTAGAAAGGACAAAGCATGTAATCTGCTAAAGGGGATCAGTAACACGAGAACAGTCGTTCAGTCAGCACATTTATCTTCTCCATGCTTTATTCAGGAAGTTTCAGCTGGTGCTGGTTACAAAACACAATTTGGAAAAATAATTTACATAAAAACAAGAATACAGCAACTCCTCTTCCCTAAAATCTACGTTGGCAGGGGTTGAGGAAATCTCAAGTTAAAGCAAACTCTGCTGCCTCTTTGGGTACTCTGTCCCCCAAAGGGTACACCTCCCAGCATCAGAAATAACTGATTTTGCACTTCCTTTCCAATTGTTTTGTACTTCTTTCAGATGCCTGAGTGAGTCTTAGCTCCCAATCCCACTCGATCCCTTTTGCAAATGCAAATCTCTTCTTGTTAGCAGGCACATAGATCTCCTTTCCATGTTACAAGAAGGTCTGGATTCCCAGCTTTGGTGCATATCATACCCTATATTTAATAAAAATTTAAAGGAAAAATATCTGGATCTTGGTATAGACAGCTGATTAGGACAGAGACAGAGCAGGAAAATGGTTATGGACCTGCTCCCAATTTTCTCTGCAAGAGTTGTGGAAAATTAGATTAGCTGCTGCTAGTGAAGGATAAGTCAGGTGCACAGAAAGCACATTCCATTGCAACAACAACAGACCCAGTTCTCCAGTACTTTTCCTCTGGGTCTTATTTCCTAGTTAGGTTCAGCCTCCTGTTATTTTCCATTCCCACCTTAGCAGTAATACCACACCAGCTTCCCATCAAGGGAGAGTCTGAAAACCAGGCCTCCTCTCACATGAGGTTTTGTAACAGCATAGCTCTACTCATGCCAACAAAGTCCTAGCTCACACCGCACAGCCTATAAACAATTTTTTTTTAATTCTAAGCTTGTATGTTTACATTTGCAGGATTTAAGAATTTAGGATCCTTCAAAATGTACAGCACTTCTCTCACCAATCAGTCACATCACTATCAAGTGCACGGCAGATCTTGAACTACACTGCACAAAGGTGTTGCACAACTGAAAACACAGCTCCTAACCTCCATGAAAGATGCAGTCCAACCAACGTCATGCATCTGTCAGCATGGCACTGTACCTTGCAAGTCCCTGATAATCCGCTGCAGCTGGCTTTCACCACTAGTTGCTGCCATCTCGAAAACCCAAGGTGCTCCCCTTCTGGGTTGTTAACCTTTTCATCCATCTAGATAAAATCAGCAGAGTTCATATTCTTGATGAGATTATTCTTCCCTGTGACAACTGCAATTCTGTAAAAGTCAAAAACAAAATTAGTCTTCATCATCTCAACTGAGCAGGAGAGAGGTGCTTTGGCATTTTAGATCCTGTTCATTAATGAATTCCCGTAATGACAACATTTTTCCAGGAACCTCCTTTATATTCCCTTCCAGACTTCAGTTTTCATTTCAGTTATTTCTTCAGTTATATCTTTCAAAAATACTGAACAAATCTCAGACAGCAGTTCTCTCCTGCTGGAGTTACAACACAGTTAGTCTTACAGCCCAGCTTGGGCTGAAATTTCATGCAATTCATCTTGTAACCTTGACAGAGGTTCTGATGACACAAAGCTTTTCCTCCCAAAATTCCCAGTCAGATGTTCCCTACAGGCTGCAAAGAAAAAAGATAGAACTACTTTCCTGTTTAAGGGAGACTTTCAAGACACAAACTCAGAACCAGCCAAGAACTCAAAAAGTCATGCATGTTTGATTCTCTGGCATTGGAGCATATTTTTAACTCACAAAAGCTACTAAAAGAATTAGTACCAGTGACTGGTCTCACCACAAGAAATATGTCTCACCATGTCCTTGGAACCCACTGTTCCCAAGACATGTAAGAGGACACCACTTTATTTTAAGCCATGTTACAGCATCCTCAGCTAGATAAATACACCTTTCACCACCTTGCATTAGAACAATGAGAAGTGAGTTATATCTAGCACTCACAGAAATTTTTCATTAATTCAAATTAATGATTTAAAATTAACTGAAAGCCTCAAACCCTTTATTAAAAGAACCATGCTCGGGGACCCAAACTTTCAAACACTAAACTAAGAACAATTGTTCAAAAAATGCCACATAGAAACTGCACAGGGTACTTAACAAGAATCCTTTTCAAAGGCCTTTCACAATTCTGCCTGCGACGGTACAGCCAAGCTCCCAAGCACGTGCAACACACAAAGTACTGAATCTTTAGAAAATTTGATGTAACACTTCAGTGCTTTTGTTATCATCCAAGCTGAACAACAGTGAAATTAAGTTGCAATTAAAATCTGACAAATTTTTGAACTACAAATGTGATTAAGTCAAATTACTAAATTCCCTTTTTTCTTTCTCTCACTTCAAAATAATTAAACTGGCATGGCTTAAGTAGGTGTCTGAATGAATCAAACGGACCATCCTTCTACCCTATGTATCGAGCTATGGTTTGGAAATGGTCCTGATGTGATTCTGTATTTTTTCTTTTTGAAGCAAAGCAAACCTTGTCAAAGCCATAGAGAAAGAAACATACTAAGAACAACAAAACGGCTGAAACTAGGTTTACTAAGGTGTTTCTCTTAATACTTGTATGTTGTTACTTTCTAGCTTCCATTTCTATATTTTGATGGCAGTTGTTACATTATAACTGTCCTGTGGACCATGTGCTGCCAGGGGAAGTGCCTTGGCCTGCAAAATACCCACAACTGTTGCTTCATGGAGAAAATGCCAGCACAGCATAAACCAGCCGACCTTTTGAGGTGGCAAACACAACTTTTCACCCGAATTTAACAGTATTACATAACCAAGATTCCTATCTTGATTCTATGGAGAGATCAGGTAAAGCACCACCTCTCCTGGCAACTTGCTGAGTCTGGGTACCAGTGTTAAAAAAAGCAAGAATAACAAACCAAGTGAGTCAACATTTCCTTTTCTAAGCAGGCACAGTAATATCAGCCATATCTGTCCAGTTTGGCAATTGTTACAAAAAGAAGCTTAAGTGAGAGGACCCTGCAATCTAGGCAATAGAAAGTCAAACTATGCAGCCAAACCAAATACTCCAGCTCACAGAAAGAGGAAAAAGAGCAAGGGCCAAAAAGGGGATCCTGCCCATCCTTCCCAAAGGCCAAAACCAGTTCCAATTCAAGGCTCCAGAGGTCAGGAAAACAGCAAAGAGGCCAACTGCAGGCATGTACAGAGTGCTTGGAAGAGATCACAGTTGTAAGTTGAGCCCTTATTTTGCAACAGCCAGTAGGACACAGGGCATCCTATGGTAGCCAGATGCAGCATGGGATCTGGTCAAGCACTAATTCCCCACTGACTGCCCAAGCAGTTATTTACTGGGGAGGATTTAGGGCAGTTTAGAATTACTCCAGCCTCACAAGCACTGCGTAAGTTAGTGTGCCTGCCCAGAAGTCATAGATAAGTTACTGCTGTGCACACAGTTCAGTGGCACAGCACAAGGGAAGGCAGTGTGTTCCCAATGCATTGATCCTGTTGTACCAAAGCAGCCCAAGACATGCATCTTTATTCCAGTCAGTATCTCCTGGGCAGAATAATAGGAGAACCTGAACAGAGATCACATCTCCGCTGAAGGCATGTAGCTGCACAGCCCACTGCTCTCCTCTCTGCTCCCAGTCACCCCTTTCCTCAGTACAGGCAAGCAAGGTTTAACATTTTACCCCTTCCCTACATCAGCTCCCAACCGTGAGACATGCATTTACTCCCTTCTCTTCCTGGAGGGATCTTTCAACATGGGCTACTGCACAAGGAAAATGCTGAAAAATTTTCTACCTGTTTTCTCCTCTGTAAAATGAAGATAAAGGTATTTCTCTCTTCCATGGTCCTCCAGAGGAGCTCTTAGAATAGACAATCCATCCTACAGAAAGCTGCAGAATTCTCACTTTCTATGGCAAAGAAAGACAACAACGTACCTTAACTGTTTTCCCAAGTTTTCAAAATAGGAAGAGCTTTTGTAAACACCTGATGTAGTCCTTCCTGATCACAGAATATTTCTTCTAGGATTGTTTAGAGCATAACCCTGTTCGTCCAGCATTTCCTATCCATTACGTATGTATGATCTGTAAATATCTGCTATGTGAGAACAGCATGATACATGTGCCTGGCATGAGTGACCTGCTTTGGGTCAAAAGCTTTTTAGGTGACGCATTGTTACCTCTTATATAATAGCATTTGACTAAAGCCAACAGCATTAACTTGCAAAAAAACTGCAGGGCTGCAATGACATCACACTAAGGGCCTGGCACAGAGTACAGCAGAGAAGTCAAGACAGGGCATGTCATCAGTCCCTCCTCTACTGATGTTTGAAGGTGGCTACACCCTCTCCTGCTGGTTTAAGTGCCAGTGTGGGGGTGACAATCTTCTTTACAGAGGAGGATATCCTGGAGATTAAAGAAAGAAGCAGAAAGGAAACAGCCCACTTACAGGAAGAGGAAAGATTTACCTGAGAAGGAGGAAGACACATACAAAACAGTAAACCAAATGTAATGACTGTAATTAAATTGGTTAGTGGAGAAGCTACAATGACCTACTTTTAATCTGATTTAATCAAATTTCTCTCTCTTGTGTTACTGTAGACATATCCATATGTCCAGCAGCTACATTTTTTTTAATTCATTGGTG
Organism: Piaya cayana; assembly: GCA_013389865.1. Taxonomy (NCBI): domain Eukaryota; kingdom Metazoa; phylum Chordata; class Aves; order Cuculiformes; family Coccyzidae; genus Piaya; species Piaya cayana. Next base: position 44,616 of record WAAB01010912.1, on the reverse strand, counting down.
AATTTTGGTCAATCTTGACAGAAAGTAGAAGTCTTCAATATACTAAACTCCTCATCTGCAATCAGAAAAGGAAGCCTGGAGGAAGTCCACAAGCAGAGTTTCTCTTGGTTGATAAAAAGGCTGCAGTGAGACTTTACTCATAGTCTGATACCAGAGAATCCAGTTGGCACCCAAATGCATTTTCAGCATATGCTAAGCACAGGGCTCACACTAAGGACACGGAGTAATTCAACTAAAAAGTAGATTGGATCTGCAAGACAAGTTCATTGGAAAGCAAGGTCTACTACTTTCTACTGCTTAAGGAAATACCTCATGTTAACATAACTGCTCCGATCTAGTCATTCCAAAGAAGGGCACCTCATCACATGGCCCCTGCTGGTATCACAAGACCAGTGTGCCTGCAACTCTAGACCTGTTCTAACAGTCTATATGAAACAAAACAGGCAAGTGAGGGTATTGAGCCAAATGCTACATTCATGAGTCACAACTTTAACCATGTTATTCCCTCATGTAATAAAGGGAGCATCATTTGTCCCATAAAAGCAGACACAGGCTGACAACTGCTGGCACACTTTAGGAGAGCGTGTGGAAAAAACAAGCTGCCTGGTCATACACTTGGCTGCAAGACACACTGATAAAAGAATACTGAATGCAAACGGCGAACACAAGGGAGGAACTGGGAAAAAGCAGTCTCTGCCTCTCAGGACCATAATGCTACTGATGTAGTTTAATAATTTCATTCCAGTAATTTCTACAATTTACTGCAGTTGGGCTGCTAGCTTTTCTCATTTTGTACCATGCAGGTACATAAAATTGCACATCCATAATGGTAAAGAACTCTTTGCTGAAAACAAAGGTCTGAGGTGAAAAAACCAGCATGATTCTTCCATCGTGAATACACACATACTTTTACTCAGCACCTCAACATTCTATGCTTTAAGGCTTCATATAAAGATATGTGACTGACAAAAACACGCACTGGATTACGCTAAATAGGACAATTAAATACAAGAGGCCTGAATGCCACCTAAGGTTTTCATTTGGAATTTTTAAGCTTGGTTCCATTCCAAAAAGTGAAATTTTCTTGCCAAATTAATCTTCCCCTTTTGTTTTCTACACCAACAAATCTTCACATTTCCCTAACAAAAATATTCTGGAGGAATATTATTTTATTGCTTTTAGTACTTCAAACAGGAGACCATGCTGCAAACCTATGCTGAATTTCCCATAGGTTCATACATAGAAACCTGGTTTTGAAGTATTTGGGCATATAAACATCTACTAATAAAATACTTCTTGCAGAAAATAAGTGTTGAGAAAAACAAATTCACAGAGTATCATAGCACTGCAGAAGAGAGTAGCTAGATGAAAAAAGTGCAACAGAACATTCATGTGTTTTGCAAATGCCTGGCAGAAACGTAGCATATTTATAGTCAGGGACTCGTGACAGGAAAGCCTTTTTGTGGGGACGCTCTTGTGCTCTAGGGATATTTGCATTTTACAGCATAAGAACACAAACCAACGACAATCACAAAATACTGCTTGCACCCCTAACCTGACAGGAGACACTGACACAAAAGAATCAGTAGAGTCTTGTATAATATTTGTGCAAATTTCCCTATTCTGTGGACAACTGGCCTGCATTCCCCCACCCATTCCTTATATTTGCAAGCTGTTCTTAGATCAAAACTAAGCAAGGAATACACGTAGACACAAGGCACGAAAAGAGCTCCATGAAATAAGAGTTAATCTTTAACTATGAGTGGGGAAAGCTAGCAATTCAAACAACTGCTTGGTTTGGGGTTTTTTTTAATGCTGCACCTGTAAAGTAGGGCCTCCACTCCAAGACCCAGTTTAAACCCTTTTAAAACAGTTGGACTTGATCATCTTTGATGTCTTCCAACTTTAATGATTCTATGATTCTATCAAAGCATTACACTGAATTTTGCCAAACAGGAGAAATGTGTTAGACCACAGACACGGTTTCTTGATATGGAGAACACAGTGCTTTGTTTCCATTATTCCTCACATCAAAAACTACTGAACAACACAAATGACCGCTTGCTGCAAACAACAACACAGGGATGAGCTTGTACATATCTCACAAAGACATCCCTGTCTCAGCCCTGTCTCATGACCAGAGAAGTTGCCTATTTGAGGAAGAAGTTAGTTCAGAAGGAGAAGAGTGCACTTCTGGTAACATGAATTGTCCTAGTATCACTCTTAACAAACTCACCCAGCCTTTTTCTTTATAAGACACCAGACCTCGCCCCACGTCAGGAATGCTACACTGCATTTACTAGCATTTACAAATTAACCTAACCATAACTCTCCCAAAGACTTGCTTCTCCTCAGCCACTCCCATCCTACTTCACTGCCCCTAGGGAAATGTATCTTTGTCACCTCAATGCTTACACAGTGAGCTGAAAATATCATCTTCATTCAAGAGCAAAATGACTTTTGTTCCCCTCTTCATACTCTCAATTCTTCCAAGCCATTTCCCCCATGTCCCTGCGAACCCTCCCTGCCACAAAACCTGCTCCTCCTCCTCTTAACTCACACAACCACTTAAATCTCTTACACATTCTTCAAGCCAGGCACCTAACACTCAAATGCTGCTCTAAGGAGCACCATATAGGTACCATATAGATACATTAGAGAAGTTCCAACTGCAAAGGAGCATTGGTGATACATGACACTCAACTTGCTCATTGTGCAAGCCTGGAGTCTTCCAAATATCTCCTATTTTGGGGCTCTCCAAAGTTGCTCTCTGAGAAACAGAAGCCGTGTTAATTTTCTCAACAGTCTTGGCCTGCCAAACGTTCCTTAGCCACCTCTGAGACTTTGGAAGAGTTAAAAGCAACATCCATTACACCCTAACTCTGAACAGGGGCTTTCCTTAGCAAGATTTTTTACCTCTGTATCTACCGTTCCACACTGCCCCTCCAAGCTGAGGTTCCAGAAGCACTTCAGAAGGCTACCTCCAAACTAATGGTTTTGAGAAGTCTGGTGGGTGGGTGTTGAGACTTGATCAGGTCCAGCATCCCACTTGTCCTCCAGCCAGCCAACAGCAGCAGTAGGTCCCTAGGGCAAGACCCGGCTTATCCGTAGTTCCCAGTGAGCTAGTGACAAACTGCACAGAAAATTACAGGTTTTGACCACGCATGCATAAATCAAATAGGAGGCGAGGCAAGCACATTAAGCAAAAACCACACTGAGACAACCCAAACGGACAGGTCAATGAGTGAATCATGGTACCCCAGAGTCGACAGCAAAAAATTCTTTTCTTCCCTCTGCAGCAGGAAGTAGAGAGTTATTTCCTCTCTCCCTCTTTCCTCATGGGTTTCCCAGTGAGGGTCACCATTTAGGGGGGAAAGAGAAATTTCAGAGCTAAAAACCCCAAAGATTTAGAAGCCTTTGGAAGACAGACCTGTATGAGACTGCCACTGCTGACCCAGTCAGGAACAGATGGGCTCAGAGAGAACACAGGCGTGACACGAGTCCAGTTATTCTGGGATATCCTGATCTAACCTGTTCATGTTCAAAACCTAAGTCAGCCTGCAGCAGTAACAAGACCCTTCCTGTGCTCACCCTCCCTCCCAACAGTAAATCAAATACCATGGTGGGCACACTCTGTGGTTCACTGGTTAAAAATATTACTGCTGAGACCACTATACCGTCAACAACAACAGAATACTGTGATGAAAAAAAAACATTAAAACAAAGAGAAGGGTGGACGAATCAAGGTCCTGTGCAGCAACAAGTTCCCAGTGCTATTCCAAGCACTGACATTGAGATACTCAACATAAAAGGTTCTGCTCCTCTACCAGTGTTAGAAACTGTAAAGCCTTCTCCTGAATACATTTCGGTAAAGTATTTAAAATTGCTACTGCTACAGAATCTTTGGACACAAAGAGCCACCACTCCCTGGACAAACTGGAATTACTGCACCAAAAGATCAACTAGACTAGATATGAGCTACTAAAATGTTTCCTTGCACTGGCAAAACCAAACAGAAATAAACCCCGAGTGATATAAATAAATAAAAATAATAATGTGTAATAATAATAATAACACCTAGGCCTCTTATAGTTCCCTTCAGTTCAATAATTTCAACAACATCTAAAGAATAATAAAGTTCAGTGTTCACCTGACAAATAGCCAAACATCATTTTTTAAATGTGATCAACTAAGAAAAACAAATAACAATCTGAATTTAAAACTATTTTCAGCACTACTACTCCTTGAGTCCACAAGATAATTTCTGCAATTTTACACATATTTTTCTCTACATTTTGAACAGTTTTCTCTCCCTGGTTGCTCCTTTAGTCTTGATCCCACACTGACCAAGTCTTAGCACACTCAGTAATGTTAGTACAAATTATTCCTTTTATGTAACCCTGTAGCAGTGGAGGAGGGACTGCAAATACAATACACCCTTTCACTGTTATCAGATGGTGTATGAAAGAGGCTCCTTGATAAATAAAAATCAAGCCTCCATAATTAACTAACTGCCTAATCAGTAGAATTAGTGAAACTACATTCACAACAAACACTGCCAAATATATACATTATGCTAGAACAAAAGAGTCAAAATCAACTATCACTTGTTTTCTACCATACTACCTTAGATACAATTTTTTAACTGCAGCACAGTCTTCTAAATGTGAATGTTTGGAAACAGTATTTGGAACATATTTTACGTTCAAGTGATCCCAAGAGGACCACTGTAAGACTTCAGGAAATTGCCTTGTACACAATAATATCTGGAAAATATAAACTGCCTTGCAGCAGTGCTTTTTATCTCCTTTGCTGCATATCCTGCAACTTCGTATTAGAACCAAACCCGAGTAAAACACCAACAGAAAACATGCTGACAAGTCAGACTGCGTGTTGTACACTGAAACTTTAACCTCAGGCAGCCTCATTGGGTGTGTCAAGTCAGCTGGATAAAATCAAACACCCGCTTTCGCTATTCAGCATGAAGAAGGAAAGGCCTGGTACACTTCCCTCTTTGTTTACACTTGAAAAGTAACTCAATTTCAAGCGAGAGACTGAATTGGAGTGTGACAGCTACGGCAGATCAATTCCATATACCAAGGAAACCTTTGCATGGGCAAAAGCAAGCAGAAGGCTGGATGCAATGACCTGGGCAGAAAACACCAGGGTCCTGAGCGCTTAAGAGGAAGCTGCAGCAGCAAGTTATTCACCAGCCTGCAAACCACGGCACAGCCCCTCCACAGCCCAACTCACCACCGCAGACCTCTGCCCAAGGAGAATCCAGAGCCCAAAGATGTTGGACGACCACTTCACAATAGCCTCCCTTTCTTTTTTTGTTTGTTTTCCTTACTTACTCTGGATTACCGGGATCAATATAAACTGCAGGAGGGCTGGCTGCACAGCCAGCATCTGCTCTGGAGACAGACCCAGCGTGCCAGCAAAACTCTCCCTGTCCGCCTGCCACAGATTTGCCGACACAAGGGACAGCGGGATTAGGGTCGCGGCAAATATTTGCCTGTCAGCACTTTATAAGGGGTGATGGCACGGGCAGGTATTCAGTTTCAACCAGCGTTACCCTGCTCCTCCTGCAGCTGCTGTGATCAGTGGGGAGAACTCAGAGGGTCCATTCTGGGGTGGGTAAGAGGGGAGGAAACAGCAGGCAGTCTTTATGTCAGCCTAAAATCATTGCTTGCCAGGCAAAAATGATGACACCTGAAGTGATGTGGGATGCTGAATGCCAAGGTGCTGGTCCTGAGGGACAAGGGGCTGCAGGGTGCAATGGGTGGGTGGCCCATCCTCATATCATGGTGGATACACTCTGTGGTTCACTGGTTAAAAATATTACTGCTGAGACCACTATACCATCAACAACAACAGAATACTGTGATGAAAAAAAAACATTAAAACAAAGAGAAGGGTGGACGAATCAAGGTCCTGTGCAGCAACAAGTTCCCAGTGCTATTCCAAGCACTGACATTGAGATACTCAACATAAAAGGTTCTGCTCCTCTACCAGTGTTAGAAACTGTAAAGCCTTCTCCTGAATACATTTCGGTAAAGTATTTAAAATTACTACTGCTACAGAATCTTTGGACACAAAGAGCCACCACTCCCTGGACAAACTGGAATTACTGCACCAAAAGATCAACTAGACTAGATATGAGCTACTAAAATGTTTCCTTGCACTGGCAAAACCAAACAGAAATAAAACCTGAGTGATATAAATAAATAAAAATAATAATGTGTAATAATAATAACACCTAGGTCTCTTATAGTTCCCTTCAGTTTAATAATTTCAACAACATCTAAAGAATAATAATAGAAAGGTTCAGTGTTTATTTGACAAATAGCCAAGTTATTTTTTTAATGTGATCAACTAAGGAAAACAAACAACAACCTCAGTTAGAGACAATTTTCAGCCAGTACTTTTCCCTGAGTCCATGGGATACTTTTTGCAATTGTACACATCATTTTCTCTACATTTTGAACAGTTTTCTCTCCCTGGTCATTCGTTTAGTCTTGATCCCCCACTGACTGAGTCTTAGCTGCCTCTGAAATGTTAGTACAAATTCCTTTTATGTAACCCTGTAGCAGTGGAGGGACTGCAAATACAATATACCCTTTCACTGTTATCAGATGGTGTATGTAAGAGGCTCCTTGATAAGTAAAAATCAGCCTCCATAATTAGAATCATAGAATCACTAGGTTGGAAGAGACCCACTGGATCATCGAGTCCAAACATTCCTATCAAACACTAAACCATGGCCCTCAGTACCTTATCCACCCATTTTTAAAGCCCTTCAGGGATGGTGAATCAACCACCTCCCTGGGTAGTCTGTTCCAATGACCCTTTCTGTGAAAATATTTTTCCTAATGTCCAGTGTAAACCTCCCCTGGCGGAGCCTGAGGCCATTCCCTCTTGTCCTGTCCCCTGTCACTTGGGAGAAGAGGCCAGCTCCCTCCTCTCCACAACCTCCTTTCAGGTAGTTATAGAGAGCAATGAGGTCTCCTCTCAGCCTCCTCTTCTCCAGGCTAAACAACCCCAGCTCTCAGTCGCTCCTCGTAAGACTTGTAACTAACAGGCTCTTCGGAAGAATTAGTGAAACTACGTTCACAACAAACAATGCCAAATACATATATAATCCTACAGCAAGAAAGGCAAAATCGACTATCGCTTGTTTTCTACCATATTTAGATACAACTTTTCCACTTTTTACCGTATTGTCTTAGATACAACTTTTTAAAAAGCTTTGTTTCTTTTCGGGCAGTGTTCTCGACGCGAACGCTCCGTGTCCAGCTGTCCCCACCCCCTCCCCGGGGCGGCCACCGGCTACCGCCCCAGCGCCCCGTCCAGCTGAGCCTCGGCTGCCCCGCTCGCCCCTTTGCAAGCTCGGGGCAGCTCCCCCCCCGCCTCCCCAGAGCTCCCGAGCAGCAACGAGTGGAAGCCCCTTCCCTCCCCGAGCTCCGGCGGGAGGAGGAAATGGAGCCGGGGGGGCCGCGCGGCGCGTTACCTGCGGGGCTCCCCGGCCGCTCCCCGCCGACTACAACTCCCAAGAGGCCTCTGGAGCCGCCTCCCACTCCCGGATGGGCTGGGCAGGAATCCGGGATAAGCAAGGAGGGTTAAAGTATGTTTGCAGGGGGAAAAAAGCGCCTCCATCCCTTCTAGCCTCAGGGCTGGGGGGGTGTTCCCTCCGGGTTGTGTGTTTCTGCTACCCTGGAGCAAGGCAGAGAGTTAAAAAGTGTTAGCTTTGTAATAAAATACCTATTTTAACATAGCTTTTGGCACGGCTCAGTGTGACATTTTAAATATTTGTTTATTTATTTGTTTAGGTTTGGACACGAGTTCCTCCAGCTTTTGCACTGAATGTGGAAGCCAGGCTCGATAAATCCAGTACACAGCATGTTTCCCCTTTCTGCCCTCGCCGCTTGGCGAAAAGAAAATCTTCTTGCAGCTGAAAGGCGTAGGTAGGGATTAATAAAGGTCTCAGATGGTAAGACACATCGAGAAAGAGGGTGTGAAACTGGAACAAGAGGTCACTTCCTAAGGCAGGGTGCTGGAGGTATGGAGTTCTTAAGCTCCCACACCATCAGCCTCACCTCTGTGCCTGGGTGGATCATAGAATCACCAGGGTGGAAAAGACCTCTGAGGTCATCGAGCCCAAACATACACCCTCACCAGTTGGCGAAAGGAAAATCCTCTTCTTGGCAGCTGAAAGACGTAGGTAGAGATTAATAAAGGCCTTAAGACGGTAAGAGACTGGAAGAAAGAGGGTGTGAAACTGGAGCAAGAGGTCACCTCCTGAGGCAGGGTGCCAGGGGTTATGTGGGGCACAGAGTTCCTAAACTCCCACACCATCAGCCTCACCTTTGTGCCTGGGAGGATCATAGAGTCATAAAATCAGCAGGTTGGAAAAGACCTCTGAGATCACTGATTCCAACCATGCCTGTCTACCACTAAACCATGGAACAACTAGATCATGGAACGGATCTTCCTAGAAGCACATGGGGGACGGGGAGGTAGTTATTGGCAGCCAACATGACTTCACCAGAGTCAAGTCCTGCCTGATGAACCTAGTGGCTTTCTATGATGGGGCAACCACAGCAGTGGATGTGGGAAAACCAACAGATTTGATCTATCTGGACTTCTGTAAAGCCTTTGACACAGTCTCCCACAACATCCTGCTGTCTAAATTGGAGAGAGATGGATTTGAGGGGTGGACTCTTCAGTGGATAAGGAACTGGTCGGATGGTCATATTCAGAGAGTAGTGGTCAACAGCT
>WAAB01010912.1:14295-35503 GCA_013389865.1 Piaya cayana | reverse complement strand
GCCTGGAGAAGAGAGGGCTCTGAGGAGACATTATAGTGACCTTCCAGTACCTGGAGGGGGCCTACAAGAAAGCTGGGGAGGGACTGTTTTCAAAGGCTTGTCATGATAGCAGAAGGGGGCAATGGTTATAAATCGGAGAGGGGCATATTTAGACTAGACATAAGGAGGAGTTTCTTCACCATGAGAGTGGTGAGGCAGTGGAACAGATTGCCCAGGGAAGTGGTGGATGACCCATCCCTAGAAGCGTTTAAGACCAGGTTGGATGGGGCCTTGGGCAGCCTGATCTAGTGGGAGGTTTCCCTCTGAATTGAAGGTGGATTGGAACTGGATGAACTTTAAGGTCCCTTTGAACCCAAACTATTCTCTGATTTCCCAACTGGAACCAGGTTCCTTCTGCAAGCAAGTTGTTTTAAATTTTAAGCCTTCCATAAGGCCTATGATGCTCTGGAAAGACATCTAGAAGGACACGGATCTATTGGAGCAGTCCAGAGGAGGGCTATAAAGAAGATGAGAGGGTTGGAGCACCCACTTTTGGAGGACAGGCTGAGAGAGTTGGGGTTGTTCAGCCTGGAGAAGAGAAGGCTCTGGGGAGACCTTACAGCAGCCTCCCAGTACTTGATGGGGGACTACAAGTAAGCTAGAGAGGGACTTTTTATAATGGTATGGAGTGATAGGACAAAAGGTAATGGCTTAAAATTGGAAGCGGGAATATCTAGATTAGTCACGTAGAAATTCTTCACAGTGAAAGTGGTGAGGCACTGGGACAGGTTAACTAGGGAAGTTATAGATGCCCCATCCCTGGAGTGTGGAATGTAGATACCCTATCCCTGGCCACGATGCTTGTCGCTATATTAATATCATAAACTTCAGTGTAGGCAGAGATAAGATCAAAGCATGCTATTTTCAAGACTGAGGAAATACTGAGATGTCCCCATCTTCCTCATTTTTTTATCCTCAGCTTAAGGATGACTAAATCACTTTAAATGTTGGTGAATTACCTTCAACTAATGTATGGTTTTGAATAGCTCAAAAGCATTTTTATGTCCTCAGAAGTGCAGGTTATAGGGCTATGCATGCTGTGGGCACATGACTCATGAAATACAATGGGATGTCTTACATAGTTCAGAAGCAGCCTTCAGGCTGACTTCTCTTGGCATGCTTTGCTGCATCATGCAATAAAGGGCCAGGAGCATCTACTGAAAACAAGTGTTTGTTTTCTATTGCTCTGTAGACAGCTGGATGTCTTTCAGAAGTAACCTCAGGGTCATCAGTTACAAATAATGATGAATTAAATCTCAGATAATTTCACTGCAATGGAGGGGGTTTTATATATTTTCTAAAAGTCTTTGTGCAGTTTTCCTTCTCACTCAAAAATAATGAAGTAGAACGGCTTGTTCCTCCTTATAATTGTGTAATCACAAGCACTTTCAGCAATATTTATTGGCATTAATTATTGAGTTATTGCTTGTTTATACAGACATCCATTTCTTCAGAGAAAAACATGCTCTTTACAACTAGGTCTGTCAATGACCAACACTTTCTTAGAATTTTCCATGATTTTTATTTCTTAACAAAGAAGATTCAAGTTTTCTGCTTTTTGGAAGCTGTACTAGGGAAAAAAAAATGCATTTTGTGTTCTGTTTGTGTTGCTTTTCTTCATTTTTTATTTTAATAAAATATATTGATTAACTTCTTCATAAACTATGGTAAGATGATGGGAGTTATTGTCAATTTTACTAGCCCAGGAAAGGCAATGTCAGTCTTCCCAGCAAAAGGAAAGCCTTTGTTGGGAAAAATCTGTTCACTAGTTGATGGAATGTTAACCTTATGATTGTAAATATATCCACAGATGTACCCAACTCAACTATAACTACTAAGCTGCTACTAAACATGTACTAAGGACCATTAAGGATCATGCTATACTCTTTAGGTTCTGTTCCATATGGATAAAATATTGGCCATGATAATATTGAAGGGCTGAAATCAACTTCTGACATTAGAATTTAAATATAATGCTAGCTGCAGGTCTTTTTGAGTGAAAACACAAATATAAATGTGGCTTGGTTTGAGGTTTTTTTTTTTCATTTTGGTGACACTAAAATCTATTTCTGTACAAAGTTTGTAAATAAATTTAGAATCCTTCAGCTGTAATTGCAATGCATAAATGTGTTCTGGTTTTGTGTGGGAAGAGTTTCCTCCATTCAGGCAGGGCATTTTACATTCACACTTGGTAGCTCATCGTAAAGTAAAATTATACCCTGTCATCAGTCATGTCATGCTGACAACACTTTGGTGCCTCATTGGCTTGAACAGGTCTTTATGAAACCATCTCAGCTAGCTGAGCTCTGTCAAAGAGAACCCAAAAAACCTGTCTCCTGTGACTACTGGTTTCTGCACATTTCTTAATGGTCTCTGAGTATGTGTCCGTAGGTTTTGTTCTTTCCAAATGTCTGACATTATTGTCACATACACTATTTCTTTTCTTCTAATTTTTTAAAGAGCTAGTTAATATTTGGTAACTGGGGAGGGTTTTGCTTTCACTAGGCACTTGAGGTATTTTATGAGAGTAACAAACTCCCGGTTTTCCTGATCACCCTCAGTGGATTAACATACCATTGTAGCTAGACTGAACAACAGGCTGCTGTTCATCATCAGAGACTTTCTGTGGCTGTGGGGAGAAAGCTTTGGAAGCACTTTTTGCATTTGTTTGCATTCTGTTTTGAATAGGTGGACAAATAATTGTCAGCAGGTATAAAGCTGTAAGCAGGCACCATAAAAAGAATTAGCAAAGCTCAGGAAAACCTCTAGAAGCAAGTCTGGCATTTTAGACAAGGCAGTTGAGGAGCTTGGAAGAGTATTCTACTAATATCAGGTCATCTTCTGAGACTGACTTCCACCTGATCACATTGGGGTTAGGAGATATCACTGCTCAGAACTGGCTGCATTTTGATCTTGTGTGGACAAAGTAAGTACCAAGATTTTTAGCTTGCTTGGAGCTGTTTCAAATGAACCAGCAGTGATATAAGAGGGCACGGAAACAGACTGAACTGTGCAGTTTAAATGAGCCATAGTCTTTTGTATACATACAGGTGTATGGCACATGGATAGAGTGTAATATGGTTTAGGATCTCAAGAGCTGGTTAAGATGGCTGGAAGGATATCGCCACAAAGAAACAGAACTGGACCTCTGAAATCAGCATGGTTTGCAGGAATGAAATAAACTGAAAAATATTTTGGATTTGATATCTCAGGAGTTCCTGAACATGGAGAGACTGCTCTATTCCCTGCATTTTTTTTCTGTCATTCTCTATTTTTGGCTTCATTCCAGTCAGGATCTTAAGTCTTCCACTATTCTGCTTTAAAACTGAACATAAAACTGAAGGTAACTTCAATCTGAAAATGCCCTCTCAGAGACTGGCTTCCTTTCACACTTCTCCCTCACAAATGGTACCAGTTGAAGCTTTGCACCAAATCATAATGATTGCATATGTGGCAGGAATTTCTGATTTACATCTCCACAAATTAATCTTTTCAGGAACTGTATTCCTTGTCATTTCCATACCTACATACAAAAGCAAAATGAGACCTTTTTAAGTAATCTCATTATTTTAACATATGTAATTTCAACTAGGAATCACTTCCATGGCAGCTCATTTACTGCACAGGTTGGTGGAGGCTTTGGATGTCAAAATTTAACTTTTTGGGGGTTTTGAGTTTTGTGTTCAGTTCTCTTAGAGGACTGTGTTCTTCAAGATGAATTCTGCTCTAAAACAATTTTTTGGCAACATTTACTTGATTTGATGTTTCTCTGGCAACAAATCATAAAAATCATAGAGTAGTTTAGATACGAAGGAATCTCTGGAGGTCTGTGCTCCAAACCCCTGCTCCAAGCAGGTCTAATCAGATGAGGTTGCTCAAGGTCCTGTCAACTTTTGAACCACCTCTCCAAGTCCCTGTTCCAGTATTTGACTACTCTTGTAAAAACCCAAATGCTTATGCTTAATTGAAATATCCCATATTCCATTTTGTGCCAACTGCTGTGCACCTCCAAGAAGAGTCTGTCTCTATCTTCTCTGTATCCTCCAGTCAGGCAGTTTCAGACACTATCTGCCCTCTCCGTACCCTTCTCTTCCTAAGGCCAACTCCCTTAACTTCTCATCCATCATGTTCTTCAGCCCCCAGCCGGCTTGAAGGCATCTGCTGGGCGTCGTCCATTGTGTCCATGACTTCCACATACACCCTCACAAGTGCCAAACAGTAGGAAAAGATCACATCTCTGGATATGCTGACTACACTTTCGTTAATGTAGCCCAGGATGTAGTTGGCCTCCTTTGAGTGTACTTGCTGGCTTATGTTCAGAGAACCCCAGATCCTTTTCTGCAGAGCTCCTTCCCAGGTAGCTGCCCCTCTCAACCTGTATGGTTACTCCATCCCAGACACAAGGCTTTGCAAATAAAAGGAAAAATGAACAATCATTGTGTTTGCAAACTACAAATTGTTTTCTGCAAGACCAGCCTTTCTGTATTCTCTAAGCTTTCACCACTTTAACATTCTTACACAAAGGAGGTGAGATGCAGAGAACGACTGCTGAAAGCAGTCTCTTCAAGCGGGTGGTTGCTGTGAGATAGCTTCAGTGCTCTTTGTATTTTAAATGTGAATAGAATTTCTTATGTGACTAAAAATGGGCTTGTGGCTCACTTTCAACTTTGAGTGTGCTTTGGAGCAAGTGAGTTCATCTCAAGAGCAGCTCTGTGCTGGTAAGCGAAGCACTGTTTTGTTTATTCCTCCTTTCTGGTGATATGCAACTGGTCTTCAGAGGTCATCTTTACTGGTACTTCTTACTGTCTGTTCTCATTTTGACTGACAGCTAACTCTCACATCATTTTCTTTTGTTATTTTTGTGTTTGCTTTTCCTGAAGATCGTGTAGTCATCTGATCAGTACAACAAAATGTCAGGTGCACTTCTTTCCACTTACACCGTGCCTTACTATTTAAACACTGGATAAGCAAGAACATTTTAAACTGCTGAGTAACCATAAGGAGTATTTAAAATAGATTTTTATTTATGATTTAAATCACACTAGTAGAATTTTCAAAATATTGAGTTATAAATGGAGGTATCCTGACTCCTGATGAAAACACTTTTGTCAGTAAGCAATGCATACTATGCTTTCCCAATGCATTGCACTCATTTATGAGACTGCTTCTTGCTCTGATTATGATCAGAAGCAAAAATATCATTGATTTTAGTGGGAATAAGATGCTTTCTTAAATGTGTGAATTCAAGTTTGCTTATTTTATTTAAGGCAGTTTACATTATTAGTGGAAAGGATTAATTTGGTTACATGCCATGCTTCTTATCAGTGAGGATCTTCTTTATTGTTATGTCATTGACTGATACAGGCTCCCAGGGCTGCACAGAAGGTGGGAGCTCTGACAGCCTGTGACAGTGATGCTGTGTTTTGAGTTGACCTACTGAAAAAATAGGTAGGGAGAGGGGCCTAATCCAGCTACATTTTTTGTGGGAGAAGCCACTGTTCTCATGTTCCCACTAGGTGGAACTTAATATGGGCTTAGTCAGAGCAGCAAGAGCATGTCCACTTGACTGTAATTTGTATTTAAGTTTAGAGGTGCCATCCTGTGTAAAGACATTCTTGGCATTGTACAGCAGTAGTGGTTCTGCGACTATGCAATCTGACACTGCTGCCCTCCCCCGAATAGACTGTGGTTTCCAAAAGCAATTGATTTCTTTTTCACTTCATGAATATCTTCCTCCCAGTTCTGCATTTCCTCAGACCACGTAATAGTTGATTGAGTGAAATTAAAGATTCAGTATGTTTTATGCAGAGCAGTCCATATTTTCCAAGCATCTGGAGTTTGCAGAAGGAGAGATGCACAGGCTGCCCATCCCCAGACCTGCACTGTGCGCATTCTGTGTCTTCAGCCTTAAAGTGTATGAACAAAAGTGGAATGTATGCTAATGTATTTCCTCTTGACAATGAAGTGGATGAAAAACTGACAGGACAATCAGACTCAAAGGGTACTGGCCAACGGTTTGGAGTCTTAATGAGTGGCTTGTTATGAGTGGCATGCTTTGATGATCACTACTGGGGCTGATACTGTTTAACAACTTCATTTATAACCTGGATGATGGGACAGAGTGCAAGCCTTCAGCAAATTCATGGATGAAACTACATAAGAGGGAGCAATTAGTGCACAATGAGTTTTAGGACTGCCATGCAAGGAGATATAAGCAAGCTTGAAGAATGAGCTGGTGGGACCCCTGGAAGTTCAATAGTGACAAGTGCAGACATTGAGAAGGCAAGGAAGAGGAAACATCATCAGGTTGCAGCAAAAGAAATTTAGTTTGTGTAGAAGGGAAAAAATGCACCATGAAAGTTGTTAAGAATTGGAACAAGGACCCAGAAGAGTCATGCAGTCCCTGTTCTTGGAGATTTTCAGAGTTTGACCAGACAAGGCCCTGAGCAACCTTGGCTAACTCAGAAGACACAACTGCTGTGAGCAACATGGGGGAGTGGATGATCTCCAGAAGTCTTTTCCAAGATAAATTAATGTATGAAAATTCACAATTACTTCTTCAATTAAAAATACCTTAACCTTAATAGGTAGTTATTGAATGTGGAAAACAATACTCACAATGTTATATTTCATTGAATTTATCAGTGTTTATTAGTAACACTTCATTATACCAGGAGCAGAAATCTCCATGTGCTGAGTTACTTTGGTTATGGTAGGCAGTAGTACAATTGCATAATATTAAGCATTTGCTTTACACACTCAAATATACTGTAACAAAAAATGTTCAGGCTACAAGCAGATTTAAATAACTTGTTAAAAACTAGGTAGAACAGGATAATTTAAATCTCTCATGCTTATACTTCTTGGCCTTTTTTAGATAAATGTAAAATGTATTGACAGTAAAGATTTCAGGGTAGTGTGGCTCTAGGGCAGTGAGTTGAATTAGTTTGTTGAAATGATGTAGGTGCATGAGACCTCCTTTTACTCATTGTCACAGCATTTTCCTCTTGTGGATCTTTGCTGATGCTGGTGAAGTGGTCCTGGTTTACCAGAACAGAAGAAGAATCTGGACTCATTTGTCCTTCAGTAGGTTATGTCTTCATTAATTGGCAGCATTAAGTCCCCAGTCCATAGTGCATAGAAGCAAACACATCTATTTCAAATGTCTTTTATCAGGAAACAAGCACCAAAAGCTGGTCTCCACCACAACCAGGCAAATGACAACTTCTATCTTTCCATGGTTTGTCTGAATACAATTGAGTTCCCCGGTGGGATTAATGAGTAACCTTTTTCATTTTTTTAAGGTTTGGGCTATAACTGTTGTAATGGGATACCAGGACTGGCTTATTCAGAAAGGTGCATCTAATGATAAGGGACAAGTTATAATCAGTTTGTTCTGGCAGCTAAACTGAAGCATAAGCTAGAGATGACGGGCAAGCCCTAGAAAGACTATTTGGATATGTCTCTCATATGTTTGCCCCATTCTTAGGCTATTCTTGCTTCAGAAGTAGGATATTGTACTATGGGCGTGTATGAGTTTCTGCTTTTCTTATAAATGTTATAGCGATGAGAAGAATCTGTTGTCTGCAATAGATGATCTTCAGAGAATAAATGAAATAGTGTGGAAACAATGCAGAGACGTTTAAAAATGACTATCAGCAAAGATGAACTGTTGCATAGAACCATTGCCAAATTTCTTGGTGCCACTGCAAAACTACCTTCACTTTCTATACAAATGCTAAGAAATTAAATTTTGGACTTCCAGAGGCTTTGTCATTTGGCTACACTGGAGTACGCACTACGTGTTACATGCCTGAGGGAAAAAAAAAATCCACCGAACTATCATGGAGAAGAATATCACTTTCCATGAGAAAATTACCACAAGGCTTGATTTGTGTAATCAGAATATTACAGAAATGTGCTGTTGAACTGAATTCTCTTAACTTGCTTGTAGTTGGGAAATCATGTTTTAACAGTCATGTTAAAACACTCCTGCACTTAACACAACTTGCCCTCTTATCATCATTTCCAAAGCTAGGTTCACGCAAATATTTGCACTTTACTTTCCCCCCGTCATAGAGGTGAAATGCATTCATGAATTCATGAAATTAAAGACTTGCATGTGGCCAGGCAGCTGGTTGGATAGACCAGACACTCACTCACCACAGAGAAACAAGTATATCTCATAATTAGACAGATGTGAAGTACAACAAAAACAAACACATGGCTAGTTTTGATAATTGGGTTTTAAGGAGAAATACAAACATATCTGTGAGACAGTTTTTTAAAAGTTGTAAAGCAGAAAGCATCCAAGTATATAGACTAAAACCTGCTGTTCTGAGTTCCTAAAAAAAAAAAAAAAGGCCAAACATTACTTTTACAAGTAAAGCAAGCTCTTTCTTTCCTGCCTGAAGAAGCCATTTGTTCTCACATTATAATCTTTTTTTTTTAGAAAGCTTAATTCTTCTTAGCACCATGGCAGAGGGAGAAAAGGAGGGAGAGAGCATTTAGAGGTAAATGTATTCCTGTGCTGCTCAAGAGATGAGCTGCTATTCCACTACAACCACTCTGAGTATCGATTTATAGACTGGAGGGTGCCTGCCGCAGTGGCAGTCACAGGAGGAGAATTCCTAGTGAAAAATCTGTTTAACAGCTACCTGCTGGTGTACCTCTCAGAGCTCTCCCAAACTTTCCATTTCAGACCCAGAAGACTATTTTTACACAAAACTAGTTATATACACTTGTATACCAGCAGATATAAGAACATTTGCACTGAAAACTAATGAAACTGAGGTTTTGTAGCTGTTGTCAGGCCAGTTAATCCTGAGAGCCCCCCCAAAAAGGCAACTGATGAATTCAGCACTGTAAAGTGTTAAAAGCCACGGAAATATATTTGTGTCCATTGCTATATGTAATCTGAGTTTTGTAAGTCAGACAGGAGAGCAATATGCAACACCATTTATGTTTCAAACCTGATGTTTTAGCTCCCACAGGAAAAAACAAATTTTAAAAATATTTCGCTTTCAAAAGGAAACTATAAATGAGAGGAAATTCATCTTATGGCACAGAAAATAATAAAGTTAAGACTTACAGGCCAATGAATTAATTTCTCAGCATTCTCAGCTCTCCATCCCACTGCAAATACACTTTTTTATCACTTTCCATACATAGCAAGTTTGCCAAGTCTAAATTTGTGTGTCTTTCTCAGAGCAGTGCCTCTGAGAATTAGAGATTATCCATGGCTTTTGAAATCTGGAAGTTCATCCAAGACTAATGCTAACAGGTAGGTCTTGCTTCAGTAGACGGACGCACCTTCATAGTTGAATTTGCCTTCAGAGCAGCTCCTGGGGCTGGAGACTTGACCATTGCCACACGGTAAATACTGACTGCATAAACGTAACAAATGCCTCTTGAACTTGACACCGACTAATACGTAGAGCACAGGGTTGAGGCAGCAGTGGGAGAAAGCAATTTTACGGCTGATGTGAAAGGCAAGGTTGGAATCTCTTTCGTACTGACAGGTAGGTGGTGGAAAAGTAATCAGAAAGCTGAGGATGTTGTAAGGTGCCCAGCTCAGGAAAAAAACCACCACAATAATTAGGATTAGTTTCACAGTTCTGTGCTTTCTGCGAGTTCTTGCTCTGAGCAGGATTGTTAGTATCTTGAAATAACAAAATACAATAACTCCAAAGGAAAGCAGGAAGAGTACATTTCTCTGATAAATGTCCACCTTTTTCCAGTTCCAGTCAGCATAATAACAGGTCTTGCCCCTTCCCACGCGTTCTTGCACTGTGGTGTGAATCATCTCAGGAACCACAATTAATATGCTGCAAGTCCAAACAACCAAACTCACCAGAAAACCACAGCACTGTGTCTGGGATCTCAAAGTTGAAAGGGGGTTCACTACAGACAAGTACCGCAGGATAGTCATGAGAGTCAAAAAGAAAACACCACTGTAGTAGCCAATGGAGAAAACAGCATTCACCGCTTTGCAAAGGAACTCACCAAAAATCCATCCAAAGGACTGGTCCACTGCCCAGAAAGGCAGCATGCAGGAGAAGACTAAATCAGAGACACAGAGATTCATGATGCCGATGTTCGTTAAAGATGTAAGGTTTTCATATTTAAATAGGATCCATAACACTAGAGTGTTTCCTAGCAGGCTGAGCAAAAATTCCAGAGTGTAGAGGATGGTAGTGAGATGAGTGTAAAATACAAAATAGCCACCCATTTCACAGACATTGCTTTCATTATAGGAGTAGTCATATGAGTAATTATCAAGTGGATAATGTTCTTCATCCATTTGCCTGTGCAAACCTTGTGCTGTTCTCCAGCAGCTACTTCAAATAACTGCAACGATGAAACCAAAATTTTTGTGATAATCAACCTAGTTGCTAAACTCCCACTATGGAGGCTTCTGTTTTTAGAGATAAAAAGAAGCAGTGAAACTGTCTTATTTATCCTGGGTTTGGGAGAGAAAGGAGTCATTTCCTCTTATGACTAGAGCACTAACAGGTAGATACTAAAGATTTACCATCAAAATAGTATCGAGATCTTAAGAAGTCAGAAACTAAGATGGTTCCAAGTCAATATGGTTGATGACAACTGCTAATTATTAAGCTTCTGCTACATGAAGGTTGAGGGTGTATTGTTTTTAATGTATATATCTCAGATACCAAGACTTTCAAATCTACTAATATTTTTTATATTTTCTGGAGCGGTATCTAATTCCTAAACACTTCACCTTATATATGATTCTTTATCACCAAGATTCAGCCCTGAATAAACTTAAAGAGCTGAGAAATATCAGTATCAAAAAATGTAAGCTCTAAGAATAGGGAAAGCCATGTTTCTTACAGATTTTTTTCTTCCCATTTGTTGATACATATATCTCCAAGCTGTGGTGGAAACATCCTCACAATTGATTCTCTGTGCATCTCTGTGGCCCACTGATTCTCAGAGGTGTGACAGGAACAGAATTCACATCATAGCAGTCTTCTGCTTCTCTGCCTGTCTGCAGGAAGGTGTTTAATCCCAACTGGATGGTTGGTTGAAATTAGCCAGCATTGTTGAAAATTACTGGGATTTGGGAGATGACATACAAACAGGTGAATATACGTAGTTGCAGTAGCCTTATTTCTTTAAGACATTAAGCTTAAAAATAGGTGTAGAAAAATCAGTAATGGCTCCAAACAATGATTCAAAGTCTAAATTAACATTATCCTGGATGAAAGGGTTACAGACAGCATGGTATTTGGATCCTATTGTGACTGAAGCCAGTGACAGACCTACCACTGATTTCTTTGGAAGTACAGCTGCAAGAAAGAAACTCCATAGGTCAGGCCAAAATCATGCTGGTGACATTTTCCTTTTTGGATTAGTGAAGGCAGAATCTGCCTGATACAGCCAGGAAAAGACACACTGCCTCGGGAGGATGGGAGGGTTGGGTCTACATCAAGAAAGCAAGCCAGGGAGCTCTGCGGGCTGCCAGCGTTTAATGCTATCCATGGGGATAGGTGGTTCAGGTCAGCCAGATCATGGCACAGGCAGCACAAGCCAGAGACTGTATGTCCACTAGGATGTGGTCATCAAGTTTGAGAGGTGAGGAATGTGCGAGATTCAGTACTGTAACAGTAAATGGATCTGGCACGTTTATCACCAGTTACAGTCCTAACTGGAAATTGTGCTTATGGCCCTCAGTCTGTATCATACTGCCATCTTCAGGCATGCAGGACAGTTCCCTGCTGAGGCAGTCATCTTCTAGTATCACTGGATAGTATAGATGACAAGCAACACATAGGTTAGATTGAGCTCTTGACCACCATGGTGTCCTGTTTCAGCTCAGGTTGGAGGTATGATTCCTCCCTAGCAGCTGCCTTAAGGGAGCAGAGGAGCCTCTTTGCAAAGAGTAAAGTTTCTCCATGGATGAGATGAGACTGCTGACCACTGTTTTCACCACTTACATTCTCCTCCCTTGCTGGAAGCCCAGTGTCAGCAAGCTCCCAGGCAGGACTGCCCACCCACCCACCAGGAGCTACACAGCCAGCAGAGCTGCTGTAGGCTGCTCCTTGCCTCTGCTGTAATTGCTGCTGGCCCCCGACACAGGGACCTTGTCACAAAGACCTCAGCCATGATTCCTGCCACTACCTGGAGATTATTCTGATGTGCACATGTCCTGTCCTTCACCACTCCATGACATTCTGTTCTTCACACCCCCGCTGAAGGGTGGGCAGTGGTCAGATTCCTTGTGAAAAGCACCCACTTTCTTGCTCACTGTCAGAAGCTGAGCAATGCCTGCAAGGTAGAAAGTGCCATTTTGCAATGAAATTTCAAGGTTATGTTAGATAACGGTTAAGCGCTAACTTAAAAAAGGATATGAACCCATCTATTTTTCTTCACAGGTCAGGTGATAAGAGGTAGTAAATTGTTTCTACAGTCCAAATAGTCTCTGTTTTCCTGTGTCCATCTTCCCTGAAGGCACTGATGCCGAGTTTGCAGGCTCTTGAGTCAGGCAGGCATGTAGCTGAGACTGGAAACCCTGCAGGATCTCCTGCTGTTTCCATCTTCAAATCTCTGTGTGCCTTGGCATGTTGTCCATATGACTGAAGAGGCTCCATCTTGCACTCTGGGAGTGGTTACATGAGGCCAGGTGTCCTCCCTCTGATTTTATCCTTAGCATATCCAGAGAAAGTAGAAAAACACTGTGAAGTAGCTTGTTCTTGGTTGCTTCTTCATGCTGCAGGGTTTGCACTTGGCTAGTGCCCTGGTTCACAAAGTAAGTTCATCTGTCTCACTTGGATTGTCCCCTTGATGTCACTGCCAAAGCCATAAATCTGGACAGTGGGCATTTCAGCAGTCAGAAAAAGACGCTCTTTCCACAGACAGATGACCTTAAGGACCATCAATGTGGCTGTGCAAACCTACATGGTGAGGTGTAGTCCCTGATGCCAAGACCTCATCACGTTGTTATCCAGGGAGCTTGGGGCAGGTTGAGGTGCACCACAACATCCACAGCCACATTAAGCTGTTCGGTCTCCAAGCATTCACTGACTCTCAGGTATCTTGTTCTCATCAGGTCACATTGTCTCCCCAGCTCGTTCTTGGAGAAGTGGTAATGCCTCCTCTTCACAGAATCACTATGTTGGAAAAGACCACCAGGATCATCAAGTCCAACCATTCTTATCAACCATTACCTCAGCTGTTGCTCTTCCTCCCTCAGCCATTGTACCTTTCCCAGGATGGTGTCCTGAGCTTTCCTCCTTGCCTTCTGTCTGCTGAGGAATCTGAAACCATGTAATCTGTCTCCTCCTCTCCTGTTTGCTTTGGGGTCAGGTGCTGCAGGTGTTGCACTAGTGTCATTCACACTGACTGCAGGATGCCTGGCACACAGAACCTCTGCACTGCGCTCCCAGTACAGGTGAGGTCTCAATGGAGGATCTTGCTGCTGACCTGCACTGCAGCATGCTGTGCCTTATCTCCTGGTGCAGGCTCCATGTAATTATAGATGGAGACTCCAGCCTACAAAGCATCATACCACTTAGACGGCTGATTAGGACTAGGTATGTGCTTTCATAATATGTTTGTACCAGCTAGGAAGCTGGAATCGTGTCAGTGATGGTAAGGAGCACCTTGCAGGAACCTAAGGCACTTGGATCTTTTCCTTCTTGCTTCAAATTCAGTAAAAAACCTCTTGGGATCAAAACCTGTATTTTTTTCTCTATTGAATTTTATCTCCCCTCTTTCTAGTCTATAAATAAGAAATGCTGTGTATGGATTTTCAGTTAAGACATATGAAATACAAATCATGCAATTATTTTCAGTATGTATAGAATGGTACAAGTGAGAGCAGAAGTTGGCTGAAAAGATGGAAGTTACCTTAATTTCTGTTGTCAGGACAAGTAGGAACAGAGGAAAAACACATACTATAGTTGAAAGTCACCCCTGCCCTTGTGAAGAACAGTCAGCAAGGCAGTCAACATTCATTTCATTCTTGCTTTTCCAGAAGTCATCAATTTCCAGCAGTGTTGTTCTTTGCCTTGAAGCATCATGGAAAAAAGGATTTTAGTACAGAAATGGGGAAGTGCAATTTTTAGTAGCCTCTAATTCCATTTTGTTTTCCTCTGAAAATTCAACTAGTGATACATATTGTTTATCAGTTTATTTCTTTTTTTAAACTGACCATTGAAAGAGTGGCTGAGAAGAGTTGCCTGTTCCCTTTGCAGTCAGTGAAGGGAGAGAGAGGCACTGCCAGAGGCTACATCGTCCCTTGCTCGGTATTATACCAGCCTCCTCCCAGGCAGAGGCAGCTCAGATAGCTCCCTTTAAAAAGTTTCCTGGTGTTTACACAAAATGAGGTTAAGCTCATTTTAATTGGAAAGGTCCAGTTTCATTAGGTAAGGGCAATGTAGTAGACAGAAGTCTGTTACCATAAAGCAGGCACTGATAGGAGCTATCTTGGAAGTATTTTTGACTCACTTTATTAAAACTCCTGATAGAGTTGATGGGCTTTCTCATTCGTTCTCCAGGTTCCTAAGGGGAAAAGAAAAAAATAGCTACCTGGTTTTGCAGAACAGTTTGCACTTTAGCTACCCAGGCAGGACACATTGAGTCAGAAAATAAATTTCTGTTCCCCTTAACTGGAATTTATGTAGTAGTTACTTCCTTAACTGATGTCTTGTTCCAGTTTGGGATACAAAGAAAAGTTCCAAATGCACTTGTTTTTTTTTTGGTAGGAAAGGGTTTTAGTTTTTCAAAGGGGTTTATGGACCAGTCTTTTTTATTCAAAGGAAGTTAAAACATGTTAAATAATATTTCTCTGACTCTAACTATGAGTGGTACCAGTCTTGGAGCACCCTTTGAGCTATGAAAAGGAGATGGACAGCAAAGCCCTGGAAATCATGATCAGTATGTAGGCTTGGGTCAAATCACAAATGCACTCTGGACAGTCAATCTGCACTGATGGATAAAGAAACTTTTTGTCTAACTTGGAGGAGTTTTGTGTGTGGTAACAAACTCTTCCAGGCCTTTGGTGAAGCAAAAAGTCAGTAGGACTTCCTTTACTCAATTAAATTTTGCAAAACCCCAAAAAGCACAGGTCCTCATAAAACCTCTTATCCTATTTTTAAAGCAAAACCTGCTCTTGAGTTTGGGTCCTTTTCTGAGGCTGCTGCTTACACCCGTGTCCTAAGGCAGGTACAGCACAGGTGGTTAGCCCAGCTCCTTTGTGGTCCCCTGCTCTACCTGAGCTCTGCCTCTCAGCCCTGGCCATCAGCCCTGTGATAACCCCAGTCTAGCAGGGAAGAAGCCTCTCAGATTGAGAGTCTGGACCCCGCTCCTGAAACGTATATTTGAGTTGAAGTTTTTATACTAAGTACCACCACATTCAAAGCAGGATCAGCTTATGGTGTCTACTCAGACACACAGAATTAATGCTTGCCGTGACAAGAATGATATTGTTCAGAAGTGCAGCCACAGCACTGCTGAAGCAGCAGGCCTCCCCCTCATCTGAAGTTGCCATGGGGGTAAAATTAGCAGCCCAGTCAGTTTTTACAATGAGGAAGAGGTTTTGGTGCCCTTTTCTCTCCCTCTGTAGCTTCTTCTTTCCCAAGAGTTGCAAACACACCCTATGGGCCTTTTAACACAGTTTTACTGCAGCTTCCTCTGTTCCAGAGCTTTTCGGGGAAAAGAAAACTCTGGTATTTACACTCTGCCTTTGAACTGGTTGCACTTTACTTCCATCCCAAGATGTACCACTGGACAGAAAGGACAGCAAGGAATGCAAATGTCACTGGAGGTCACCTGCTGTCAACAGGATGCACTGGCACTTGGTGGGTCCTTCCTGGAGCGCACTGCAGCTCTGTCCAGCTGCATTGCTAGGGTGCTGTGGTGAGAGTGTATGGTCTGCAGGGCCATGTTGTGGGGTGATGAAAACCTGACCTCACACCTGCTTCCTCAGTAAGTTTTATGGGCACTAAGGCTGCTGGTAAAGGATGCAGTGCAGGTAGCGAGGCAGCAGCCATCCAACAAAGTGCTCAGGCAGAAGTAACCTTGGCCAAAGAGGCTTGAGTGGAAGCAGAGGTGATTGTCAGCGAGCCTGTGCTTGCTTGTAACAGCTTTTGAAGCAGTGTGTTTGCAGCTCTGGATATTCCCTATGCTACTCAAGGACAAGGGGAAAGAGCAATCCAGCCCCTTCACCTGGCTGAGTGGTGCAAAGAAGAGTATTGCTCCCTGCTTGCAGTCAGTCAGAACTTGGCTGTAGATTTTCTGGTAGCTCATGCAAGAGTGGGATTAGTGAGCAAGTGCCCCAAGGGTGAGAATAAATAGTCCTTTGAGTAATAACTGGCTGAGAGAAAACAGTGAACTGGAGCTTTCTGGGGTTTTCTGAATGGTGAAATTGTCAGTTTGCTTCTACAATGTGGACAAATCAATGTAATTTTTGCAAACAAAGAGATTGCATTTATCTCTGTGTCTGATATGTAATTCTTATGTCATTTACTAGTAACACTGTTACAAGGCACCAAACACTGGCACATTTTTTGCAGACCAGACAGCAGTGACACGTTGTATCACTTTCTCATCTGCTCCACAGAGAATATAAATGCTCCGTTATTTGGCCGTGAAAAGATCATCACTTTGGTTCTTAGTAGCCGGGTTTGTTGGCAGTTGAAACTAAGCAAATACATTTCTTATTTTTATTACTAAAGAAGAACATATCTGCAGTTTTCTGCTGCCAACAAAATGTCCCCCCCCACTCCATTTTGTCTCTCTATGTGCAGATGTGCACGTATACTCCTGACAATACACTGCAAGACAGAGCTGTCCTTAAGACACTGTGCTATGTATTTATTTAGCAATATTAAAGCTGCGTAAGAAGTCTGTTAGGCAAAACGTGTGTAAATAAGCCGACTTAATTGTATCAAAAATTCTTGCAGTTGTAAATTAAAGGTAATGATCAAGGCAAAAGAGCACATTGCGCCTTTGGGAGAAATAATCACATCTTCCCTCTAAAGCTTAGCAAAACTCATCCCTCCAAATAAAGTTCATGAACTGATTTTTATGGCTCAGGTACAACTTGGAGAACACGGTTGTATTTTTTCCTGTAGAATTCCATTGCTGTTTGTCTATTTAAGTGATAAACATTCATTTTGGGTTTTTTTTCAAGAGGATTATAGGCTGTATGCCTAAATAATTTGTGTGCCACATCTTCAGTGGGATTTCCAGTGTTGCAGCTGGGTTCATTGATGCAGGAATGATGCTGAAACAGAGGGAAACTATGCTGGCAGCCACTGGTGTGACCAGCAGGTACGAAGGGATCCTGCCCCTGTCCCAAGACAGGTCTCAGACCAACACACCCACCTAAAACCCAGGGATGTGGCTTGGAGAGGAGAGGTGGGGAGCAGCCCCAGCATTTGCGATTGAAGCCAGATAGAGGTGTGTTTTCTGGAAAGAACAATAAGCAACAGCACTGCAAAGAGCCCAGCCTTGTTGCAGAGGCTGTCCTCCTCCCTGGCAGTGCAGCTTATCTCCATTTTTAATGACTGTAAAATGGGCACACACATATTCATCTGTTTCCACTAGTGAATTTCTGGACAACTACAAGGCTTTAACTAAAGAGAGAAAGAAGAGAAAGAGAGGCAAACATACCCAGTGTTTGCACAAAAGAAAAGCCTGGACATAGCATAAGGAAACAAACAACTACGTATGTCACTGCTGACTCCTCTGCACTTTCTAACCAGTTTTGGTTTGCTTTTCCTTCATCATATTCCTTATGCAGTGCACAGGGCATGAGTTTGCCTTATTCAACCCACTGGTACCTGCTGGCCTTGGTTACCACCTACTCCAACCCTGTGTGTCTGTGTGACACCCAGACCCAAGTGGCTGCCACTCCCAGTGAATGGCCCTGGTCAGGTTGGGAGCCCTGGCTGCACAGCACCTGGCCAAAGGAGCAATAAAGACTTTCCTTGCAGAAGTAGAAGCAAGACTCAAGAATGAAGGGTTGTAGCCAGGTCAAGGAATGAAGCATTACTGTATACCCCTCTCCACTGCTATAGGACAACTCCTCTTCTACCAGCCTGAAATGCTAGCTGCTATATTGTATGGACACACTGCAGCTGTTGTGAAGACTAAGAACTGATGCACTAGTGGCTTATTGTTAGGCAGTCATTGTGGAGACATTTTACAGGGAAGAAGGACTTGATGCTGTGGGCCTTGTTGATATCAAACAAGTCATGACATAGCATTTACTTATCAGCTTAACTTTGTTGGCTGCTGTGTTGTCCTTGCTTTTTCTCAGGGTGTTAGCTGCTCTGTGGTCTGATGGCAGCATGGACAAGACAGACCTCCTGAGGCTGTGGACCTGAAGCGGTACTGCTGCCAAGGAAGTACAGAGTGTCTGAGAGTACCTTGCTGTCGCTCTGCTGCCTTCTATGCTGCCATCCCTTACTGAGTTACTGGGCCCCCAAAATCACCACTGCAGCTGGTGAAGAGGGCAATGCTAGAAAACAAGATGAAACAATAAAAGAAGAAAAAAGAGAAACCACTCTGCCCACCACTGACTGTTCATTTCCTTTGAGTCTTGTAGATTGTACACACCAAAAAATTCTCATTGGTCCCAGTGGCTGTGTCTTTCTGGAGGCTTAAGACCAAAAACGTTTTCCAGGTTAAAGTTGCAGTCACAGAAAAGAGAGAAATGCTGCTTGGCAAGGAGTACAACAGCTTTAAAAACAACCTGAATGCAAAGGAGAATGGGAGACAGGAATGGTCTGAGGCTTAGTTGGGCTGATATTCTGAAAACGTCTCAAATGATGATGGGGGAGAGCCCAAGGCTCAATCAGACCTTGGAAAATGAAACTTGGGAAAGCAAAGCTGTTTGTCATCAAAATAGAGTTTTCTACAGAAGGAAAACAGAGATGGAGGAATTTCTTTGTACAAGGACATTTCCAGAGCACAGATGCTATTTCCCAATTCTATTGGACACACTGATGAGCTAAAGTGAAATGAATCACATCTAATGAAAAAAACCCCACCCAGAGTTGCATTCTGGGCACTGTTTATGTTAACAATGAGGCAATTAATAACTTGCATCAGAAAAAAATCAACCACAACAAAAAAACTCTTGTGCTGTTTTAACCACTACTTCCCCAAACTCCAGCACTTCCTCCTGGTGTGACCAGTCTGCTTGCAGGCCAGAGGCACAGCCTGGGCAAGATGCATTTGCAGAAGTTTCTTCTGAAGAGGAGAACCCATCTTCTCAAGTATTTTCCTTCAGTTCTGAAGAATGACTGTGGCAGCAATAGCTTCTTGAGCTGATCCAGCACTGATTGTAGTTCAAATGGCACTGGACTGCACTTGCTCTTTGCCACTAGGTGAGATCCAAGATCCACTTCATGTCAGAGAGACTCCGTGCATGCTTTCCTCTCAGCAGGCTCTTCAGAAAGGAAATCCATTCCCTTGGCTGCCCATGTGAGCACAGTTTTCCCTTTCAAAGGTTTGAGCTCAAATGCAGCTGGCTGAAACATTCAGTCTGAGCCCAGCAATTCTTAAGACTTTGCTAGACCTAGCTTGCTTTCATGACACCAGATATTTTTCTCTAACATTTTACTAATTTCCTTACATTGAAGATTCACTGTTGTTTTAACATGCAGAAAAAGTGCTTTACTTCAGTGCAGCCATGGTACTTTACAGAAGACATCTGCATATTTCCATCTGCCATGCCATGTAGTGTGTGCATGCATGTATTTCTGTGCCAAAATATGAATGAGCAGGTCGCTGGCAGCACCAAGTCCACCCAGATAAGCTGTTCTTAGCAAAAAGTCAGCTGTAGCCCACATTCCACAGCAGGAGGTAACATCAGGGGCTCTGTGTGTAAAGCATGGGTGAACCGAGACAAAATCTATTATGGTTCCTGAGACATTTCATAACATCTCTGGCTATCTGTCCTTTGGAGAGATCTTGTGGTAAGTGCAGCAAGAGCAGAAAATACTTGATGCAACAACAGTTGGCATGCCCTTCCTCAAAACTACTCCTTAGCTCCTAGGTTGTACTATGTCAATTCCAACAATCTGTGCTGTTTAATTCATTTGGCAGAGGCATATTCTTCTTCAATAATGATATTATGCTCAATCCATGTTAAACAAGCATTGTTGCATCTCTCAAGAATAAAACAAGTTTGTGACCTGGGAAGCATAGCTAACTCTGAAATTAAAGGGCAAAAAATCAAAAGGCAAGAAGCTGAAAGTAGTAATGCAATTAGGAGTGTTAGCATACATCTCTAGGTTTGCATAAAGTACAAATAATCTAGAAAGCAGTCTCCTTGTATGCTTTCCTTTTTTCAAATTGTTCCTTTGTGAAAACAGTTTTAAAATACATTTATGGATGATAACGTGGCAGTGAATTCAGGCCTGTTATCCATTAATGACATGAACGATCCACACAGGATATAGGATTAATACATTTCCATTCTTCAAAGCCCTCTGCTACCTCACCTGCCCTCAAACACACACACACACACACACACACACACACACACACACACACACACACAGCAAAGGAGCAGCTTCATGACATCCCAGCCTCAGGAAGCTCACAGATTTCAGGTTCCCCTGCAAAGTCTTTAAGACTCAGAAATAAAGATCTTGGATTTTGATGCTTAGCTTAGCCACCACCCCAAGTGACCAGTAGTATCTCTGTACTTGCCTGCACATCATCAGAAGCCAAGTTGACTGCAGTACAAGGAACAAACCTTCACCTTCCAGCAGGTACTTGCAAGGCTGCACGGTGCCCTTGGAACTGAGCATGCACTTGCAAAACACCCTGTGCGCCCGTGGAGGCTGCTTCTTTGCTGGGCACCAGGCAGCCAAGCACGAAGGACATGTGCAATGCAAAGCATTTGGGCCTGGGGCTTTTTGGTGCCCTCTCTCAGAAGACATGGTCAAATCACCGTGCTGTCAGAGCCATGTGAGATGAAGCAAGCAGACTTTATGAGCTGCTTTGGAGTTTTGTTTCAGTTTTGTGTAGCTTTGGCCTAATGAGGGTCCCTGTACCGCCAAACACCTTATTCTACTCTGGATGCCAGAAATTTGGAGCTCGCTGGAAGTGCACACCACAGCTCTAAGTGTGGAATCCACATTTCTGTTGTATAAGTTCTTCCTTTTTGTCACAAACTACTGCT
>WAAB01010912.1:0-13824 GCA_013389865.1 Piaya cayana | reverse complement strand
TTAAATCAGATGCAAGTTGAAAGTGATTATGTGGAAATGAAGGGCATAAACCAGATAAAAGCAGTGCCCAAAGAATAAGAAATATTTATAAATCTGTAAAAATACAAATTTTAAGAGTCAGTGGCATTATGCTTCCCTGGACTACAGATATAATATAGTTCCTTAGACTACATGTACATCATAGGAGACAAACTGAGAACCAGTTCGTGCTGTTTGCTTTGGTAGCCAACCTGACAGGTGACAGTCCATCCTGCCCATGGCCTTCAGCAGCAGAGCTGCCCTTCTCTGTCCTGTATGCACATATTTAAGGAAACATTTCTACATATTTATAGAGTTTAATGGGTTTTTTAGATCTATAAATAGAGCTGGAGGAAATAAAAAACCTCATGAGCTCAGAGATTTGTCTATTTTTTTTTTTGCAATGAGAGCAGCTGATCCGGCAAGAGCTCCTTGCTTCTGCTCTGGCTCTGCAGAGTGAAGGGTGCTGGCAGGGCGCAATGATGAGAATTAGCAGTAGGTGGCACACTTGAATAGGGCTAACCTCTGCCTTCTCTGAGCAGCTCCAAAAATCCTTTGCAACGACCAGGGCAGTCATAGCTTCTTCCAAATGGAGTCTAAGGTGAGCATCTGCTTTTCAGCAGGCAGATACATCCACATCAACACCTGCTGCAGATGAGCAGAGCTACTGGGAAGTCAGATTTGAGCATGTCTTACAGGTGGCTGTTGTGAGTTCATGCCCCTTGTGCTGTTTGCTGGGCACTGTGGTGCTGGTGGTGTGTTCATCAATGCTCTTAGGACAAGATCTTTCTTCTGTTTCCTTCTCTGTTCCCTTACTCCCTTCAGTTGCTCTTGATGGGCCCCTGCAAGACTCAACATCCTCTCCAGTCTGAAGCTCCATCATACCAGCCACCTTCTTGCTCACCTGACTGGGATGTTTCTGGGACCCATGGTCTTCTCCAGCAGATGAGTCTCTCCTGGAAAGTGCAAGAGATGCTCTAAGAGCTGCTGCATCTGTGTGACTGATTAATTGTTCAGTTTATGAAGTTAAACTAGAACCTCAGCAGCAACAGGATATTTTAAGGTACACTTGAAGTGAAAACACTTGGGGTTTGTTCTTAGCAGAAATGTTGGAAAAACACCAGTCTGTCTGGGACACGGGAGAAGGCAGAAGGGCACTCTAATTACCTGGTGGTTTTCTGATTTTTTGAAGTGTAAAAGTCATTTTAAAGCAAAATCGCAAGGACAGGACACAAAGAAATGCAAGCTTTGCATTTAGAAGCTGAAGCCTCACATGTCAACTTTTCATAGTCTTTTTTCTTCTTTCTTTTTTCTTTTTTCTTTTTTCTTTTTCTTTTCTATTTTTTTTATTTCCCTGTTTATTTTCCAGCTGAAGCTATTTGCTCAATATCCCCAACCTCAACTTCCCAAAGGCTCTTAGAAGTGACTCAGCCGTGTGCGGGACAGACCAAGGCAGGGCTGTGGTGGGACAGTGGCAGATAGTGCTGACTCAGGCTGAGTATTGCCCCATCATCTCCACCTGCCCAGACCAGACCCTGGCAACTCTTTGGTGCAGAGCCAAATTTTCTTTTTTTTTTTTTTTAATGCTAAAAAAGCAATGTCAACTTGATTTTAACAATGGAAGGGGGAAACCAACAAAACTTGCACCCCGGTTCATATATACATCCTTATGATATATAAAGAAAGTTCAAAAATTTAAATACAGGCAAAAAGGAAGGGGAAACTTCTGCCTGCATCCACAGCAGATTTGACTATTCTGATTTTCCTGAAGTGCTCTGCAGCTGAGTGCAAAGATCTTCTGATACCTGGCAAAAGAAAGATTACTAATCATGATGGGAAGTGGTTTTCCTGCGCGTAGGTTGATTTTGTTAATATCTTTCCACCTCAAATGGCAAATGAATGCTTTGAAGAAAACATGTTTGTTAAAATTTTGAGTATATTTGCACTTTGGGGTTGAGAAAGATTTGAGGTGGGGAAGCAAAGACCTCTCCTAGAAAACAAGACTTCTCTACCCCAGTACAGATGAGACAAAGAGTGAGCAAGCCTGAAAACCTCCTAAAGTGGCAACAGGTTTACTTCTACTGCAGAGAGCTGGCCCAAAATAAAGCCACACCTTAAAGAAACCACCACCACAAGAAGCCTCTGCAGCTCTCAATCTAAGTCTCTTGTGTTTTAGCTAGTCAGGCTCTTGGTGGCCTTGAGAGGAGAAGGAAAGGAGCATTGCATGCATCACACTGGTGGTGACCAGTCCTTATGTAGGTTTTTCATCCTCTGGTGGAATTAGAGGTGTGCTTACACCTCCAATATAGTGGTGCAAAGGTCAGGTGGCACAGCTTAAGCTGGTGAGGAAAATGGACTTAAATCTAGTGTGTAGCTTTGCCAGCCATCAGTGTACACCCTGCTTTATTTCTTTAGAACAAGGGAAGAGAATTCTAACTACTGAAAAAAAAGTTATGAAGCTTGGTCTGATCATAAATAAAATGAGTGGTTACGAATTGATCTAGTTAAAGCACCACAAACCATGCAAGTGAAATCTCAGTTTGATTTAAGTCTAGTTATATCTATTTATATATTTCTGTATCAGCTTCATGCCTTCCTCTCCTCAAGGCAAGATGAATTAATATAAGCCACATTTAGACTGAATTCAGTGTAATTATTTGCATACAGGTTTCTCTAAAACCTGCTTTGGAGTTGGCTTGAAGATAAAATACCATACTCATCTTTTCTAGAAACTGAGTCACAGCATTACCACATATTCCTGGAGCAGGGACTGGTACATTTTCATCTTCTTCCTGGACCTTTATTGATGCCATCATGAAACCAAGAATCAGACTTAGTCAGAACATTACTGTTTCCCTGTTTGTCCCCCCAATCCATTTTCTGTAAATGCAGAAGGTGGCAGAGTGGATTCATGCCTTGTTTATGGGACACTATTAGGACCTGATAAAGTGTGGTTCTAACTGCTGGGTTGTGTGAAGCTGTGCATGCAGGACTAATGATGGAGAATGGGGTGAGATGCACCCAGAGCTCATATCTGACCAGCCCCTCATTTTTAGAGTGGCTCCCTATGGGGTGGTATTTTGAGGGAGGGAGAGTCATGGAAGCCCATCTAGTCCCACTGAGGTTCTGGGCAGTGTCTTGGAATTTGCCCAGACCTCTCAGAGCAGGACTACAGAAGGTGCTCATGCACTATTGACCAATGTGACCCTATGGAGAGACTCATGCCTGTCCAAAACTGTGGGGCTGCAGAACATGGGTAACAAAGGGCACCCTAATCTCTGCTGTCAGGACTTGAGTATTGGAGAACAAAAACTGTCCTCAGCAAATCACTGTTTCCCAATGAGAACCTCAAAATTGAAACCTCAGGTATGAATCACCTACCCTTCAAAACCCCTTGGGGTTGTAGTCAGTTCTGTGTGTGGCTTAAGGATGAAAACAATAAAGCTTTCAATTCCTCTCCTTTTAGGTAAATACTGCATATCTGCATACTGGTTCTCAAATTCACCGTTTCCACTGTGCTGCTTTGTCTCAGGAATACAGGCACCCCAAGAGCCCTCTGTCTGCATCAGAATGCGTTGGTGTAAATGATCTGCAGTAGGGATAGGAAGATGAAATGAGGCCAGAAAAAAAGATCACTGGGGCATTTCACTCAGTGCTTTGTGCAGCAACCCTGCTGTGGTCAGTGGAACTGCACCCATGTGGCCAAATTTGACCCTGTGGTGTCTCTCTCCTGCTGAGGTGCAAGGAAATAAAGTGAAAAGGGAGAAGATACACACAAGGGTGAACGGGGGTCCTGCTGTAGAATTGGAGAAGTCATGATCATCAAAAAATATATATTCCTTATTTTACTTTTACAAAAATAAAAGCAGAGACAATCTGGGCAGAGACAATCTGGACCTTAATGCATCTTCCTCTTACCAGTGCTTCCCTTCCAAGCTTAGCTTGGCCATTTCCTTTCCATGAGCTGTTTTGTAACCTCTACTCCTTGCTGCACAACAAAAACAGCTTAATGACGACAATTGGAGTCTAATGTGTGATGATGAACATTCAGAGTATTTCAACATGGTGATTTTTGCAGTTAGGATCTCAGGCCAGATGTTGGCCCCAAATCCAGATAATTTGCACTACCTCAGAAAACCAGTTTTGTTGGCTGTCTTCTAGAGTCTCCAAGACAAAAACAATGCCACAGCACAGCCTTGCTGTAGTTGCCCCATGCTGTTTCATCTTTTCCTCCTCAATTAATTTGGGCCACTTGAAATGGGATCAAAGTGGGAGCCCCCTGTGTTCTGCCTTTCTTTGGGGCTGCAAGCGGATCCTGGGTAGGGGTGTGGGCTAAAACTGTCCCCAGAGGGCAAAGCTCCTATAAAGACAATCTGAACTTATCTCTTCCTAAGATACTTCAGCTTATTATTTATGGTTTTCTTGGGGAAACTACAGTGTCTTAAGGGTGTCGCAAAAATGTCACTGGAGAATGAGCAACTGATAATGAGGTAAAAGGGCAGAAAATTATGATCCCAGGCCAAGACACACAGGAGGAGCTTGGCTTGCTCCCAGGATTGATTACACCCTTGGTTACCACAACCTAGATGAGGTCCTTCATCCTCTGCTGGGCATCACTCACAGACAGGGCTGATCTTCACAGTACATTGTATACATAACTTTGTAGAGCTACAGGGTGATGGGAGAAAGCATGTACATTTTGGAAGATTTGTCCTCTTTTCTGGAGGGATGCAGAGTAGCAATTCCAGGTAACATGAGTAGGAGCTGACTAGAGCTGGTAGCAGAGCAGAAGGTGCCCAGGAGTCTTGCCACCAGCTCTGTAGAGCCAGATGGCTACACAGCTGCAATGCCAAAAGTGGAAGCTGGGACACATAGTCAAATAGGCTTTGCACAAAGAGGAACCAAATACTCTGGGGCCAGAACTTGCTCTTAGTTTACAGCAGGTAAAGCTAAGCATTAGCTAGTTTTAGAAGACCATCTCCGTACCCAGCTGGTGGCACTGGTAGCAGACCTTGGTTCCTTGAGTCAGCGTAGTGTGGCAGATGAGGAAGAGGTACTGGGGCACCTAATGGCAAAAAAAAACCCCTGAAAGATCATTTCAAGCATGGCCAAGGCTAAGAACCATGCAAGACCTTTCCCCACATCACTTGCTTTCTGTCTTCCTCTTGGTGCCATGCTGTCCATCCTGCCCTGTCCCAGCTGTCTGTGGCCTTCATGGATCTCCCCTCACCATGCCCTGAGGTTGTGCTCCCACTGCTTCACTTTCTTTGTCTAACTTAATTGTTCATCTCGGCTCTTTGCCTTTTATCTGCAATTTGTGGCTGACATGCTACACTGGATGACAGAGAAAAGAAGTTGAGATCCCTTCAACTCTTTTGCTGAACCCATGTTAATGAAGGCAGCCAAATAGTTGCATGTGTGCAAATCCCGCTCTTCCAAGTGGTGATGGGATGGCAGGGGAACAGCTGCATTTGCTGGACTGTCACCTTGTCCTGCGGAGATGTCCCTTGCTGGAGGGCCACATGCAGCAAAGGCACCTCTGGGCTATGTTCTAAACCCCAGGATGAATGCCATCTGCACATGCTGTCTGTATCCTTCCTCTGGATGCTCTTCTTGGGATGCCCAGATGGCCCTTGCCATACTCCACTTATGGCTGCCACTGATGTCCTATGGTGTCCCCTGCTATCACGTGGTGGTTCTGGCCATGGCATGGTGGTTCCTGCTGTTCTGCAGCAGCCCCCTGCCTCCAAGTATTTTGTCAACCTGGTTAGCTGGCTTCCAGGGAGAGGAGGACCAAGGACCAAGGCCTGGGTCAGCTCAAGACTTAGATATGCATCTTGTATGGCTGGGGTGATGTTTTGGCTACTGAGGCAGCATCTGGTGGGGGATGCCTCCAGTGGAGATGAAAGGACTCCCCCGGGGGGCAGATGGGGCACAGAGCAAGAGGCTGTGCAAGGGGAAGAAACGCCTAACAGGTAGTTGGGCTGGGGAACCCACACTCTGCTCTCAGTTCCAGTATTGCTCCAACATAGTGCATTTTACCCATTTCAATTGTTTACCATGAAATTTGTGGGCACTGTAGGACCCCATCTCATGATCAGAGGTAGGAAAGCTGGCTGACAGCTGCAGCGGTCAGCTAGACAATAGTCCTCATGTGTTGAAACATACAGAGGTATCCTTTCCAGAAAACTGAACTAGAAGCATATCTAACTATTTAGTGAAGGGGGGAGCCTTAATGCCCAAAGGCAACCAGTGCTGGCCATGCTCCAACCTCTGGCTTTCCCCTCCGTGCATCCCAGCAGCCCCAGGAGGCAGCACCTGCTGCCTGACACCGCAGGGGTGAA
Source organism: Piaya cayana (assembly GCA_013389865.1). Classification (NCBI taxonomy): domain Eukaryota; kingdom Metazoa; phylum Chordata; class Aves; order Cuculiformes; family Coccyzidae; genus Piaya; species Piaya cayana. The sequence goes on along the minus strand of WAAB01010912.1, from coordinate 7,462 downwards.
AGCTGCTTCCTCCTGGGCTCCTGCACGGCTCCTGCCAAAGCCCACACCCCTAGCTGAATAGGAGGAGGCTGAAGCAGTGCTGAACTGGAAGGCAGGTAGTGCCTGCAAGTGTAGGAATTTGTTTTATTTACCCAGTATTGTGGAAAATATACCTAAACCCTGGGATTTTTTTACTACAAGGGGACTGCCTGGTAGCAGTATTTTATCTCTAGGACAGTCTGTTTTTGGTTTTTTGGTTTTTTTTTTTTTGACTTTGTGAAGCAGCTGTTTGCATCAGTTTGGAAGTAATTGTGTTGAAAGCTGGTCACTACGTTCCCCCTCCCAACAGATTGCTGTATTTTTTGCACCAATGGCTCTGGGTGACCTGGTGCTTCTCGTGCTTCCATGGTCAACTCTATGGTGCTTCTCACCTTTGGTAATTTAGTCCCTTGCGCTTGCATCAGAAATGAGAGAGGATTTGAAACACAGGCATGCTAGGGAGGGAGCAGCGCAGAGGCTGTTCTCAGCTCAGGTAATATGTGTTCACACTTTGGTGATGGCCAAAGGGCTGATCCTTTCTCACCTGAGTAGTTCCCCAAAAATGCTTCAGATAATATGCAAGCCCTGTGTATAAACCCCTGGTTTTCTTGACCGCTGGCAGAGCTGGCTGCTTTTTATGACAGCATGATTTTCTCTTTGTGTGCCCTTGTGCCACAGGTAACCTCCCTACTTTAAGCACATCATGCTCTGCGCTGTGGCTGTGGAGTGGAACCGGGATGTCAGGGCAGCAGCAGGCAGTGGCTGCCTTGTCACCTCGATCCCCTGCAGCCTGTGGCTCAGCCCTGCACTGCACCTCCTGGACACTACGCAGTGAGATGGCCACTTGGCTAGCACTGCCAAAACCTTTTTTTTTTTACTAGGTGACTGGAGGCTTTTTCTTTTTGCTTAAGATTTATTCTCAACCAGGGCAGGCAGAAGTCCCTGTTGTGCCCCTTGTAATGCATATTTCAGGACAGCATGGCCATGCTGTAATAGGAATTGTCCTAACTGTAGTTATTACTGGTTTGTTAGACCAGCCTCTCAGTCCATTCCAGGTTACTCAGTTTTTTTTTATGGTCTATGTGTGTACCCAAAAGCCTACATGAATTTATTTCTGGAAGAGTTTCTTGGAGGACTACTTTTATGGAAGGTGGTGAATGCTGCTTCTGACATTGCTCTGTAACACCTGACAGCCATTTACATTATCTTGGTGGTCACCAGCACCCTCAGACCATAATTTAGGAACCTTAACCTCAGATATACTAAACCTGAACTTTCTATGAAAAGTGTGTCTGGATGTCGGGCTTGTAGATGATTCCCAGAGTTGAATTTTTAAGACAGCAAAGTGATCTAATGACCCTTTTTTTGTCACAGATTGCTACACAGCCTGGAGGCAAACGTGTAATTGCTCTATGCAGTAATTTATTCTTCTTCTTATACAACAGGGGAGTAAAAAGGCGGGTTTTATACCAAGTTGAATGTTGAGAGCATAAATGAAATCATGTTGGGAGCATGCTCATATTGTTTAATAGTGTGCTTGACTGAGAAGTACATTAAAAGTTGACCTCCTGTCGTATATGTGGTCAGCTGCTGTTTGATGTCTTATCACAATGCCTATTCACATTTCAAAAGGAAAAGTAAACCCCAAAATATTGTGTATGTTTAATTTTTTCTGATGTGATTTCACTCTACTGCATTCACTGTGTATTTATTTTATTGCATTACAGTGGAGAATTTCTGTTTTAACTTTCTCTTTTTAATTTTTATTCTTAACATTTTCTTTCTAATTTTCCAAAACTGAAATACGATGTAGGAGGAATAAACAAGAGTTGTTCTGTCCCATCTTCAGACCAATTTTACTAATCACATAATTGGCGCAAAGGTGCAAAATCACATACTAAGGTTTCCCACTGCTGACTGTCCCCACCTGCACACTGGTCTCCTGCTTAAGGAAAGCTCACACAAAGATAAGAAAGCAGAGTAGCTTTTTGAGTAAAAGAAGCACAAACACCCAAAATGCTCATTTTTGCTATTGGATATTCTATTTGAGACCAGTTCAAAAGCTTTCTTTTTCTTCAAAGAATGCCTAAAAGATTGTGGCACAACTCTTGATTTCTGGGTTTCTTGGGTGTTCTTTGCTCTGTCAAAGAAATGGGGACACATTGCTATTAATCTTGTCTATAAAAACTGTCCTTGTGTTTGGTCCTGGTCAGAAGGACACATTCACACCTAGTGATTTCAAAAGGTTAACAAAACTTGTGACTTTTTACTCTTCTGCCTACAGACTTAAAAGATGGGGAGGTATGATTTGTTATTTTGCCTATGCAGCGGCAAAAGTTCAGCTGTTTTGTTCCACTCATTTGAAACCCACAAGAGACCCTCTTGTACTTTCAGAACATCAGAAAAACATGAAAGTAGTTTTGTAATGAGAAGAAAACCTGCCCCATGCATTTGCATAAAGGAAAGACACTCCTCCTACTCTTATACCCAACTTCTTGCTGGATCTGGTATTCTTCAGAACATTTTGGGCTGTATCTCTCATCTTCACTGAGCTATGCATGTCCTTCCTCAGCATACAGGACAGGAGGATGGTGTGGGTTGTGGGAGTGCAAGCTCTGCTTAACCCTGGCTAGCCTAACAGATCCTCCTCACTGCTAAGGCAAAGAGGGGATAAGAAAAGTTAATGCATAAAGAAGACTCTTTCCTGTCAATGCAAGGTCAACTGTGCTGCAGCTGAAGCCATGCTTGCAAACCTAGAGCCCCAGGCTGTGGTGGAAGGAATGACTGCCCTCTTCCCATCCTCCAGCTTACTGCCAGCAAACCCTGACATGTTTCCCTGTGAGCAGCAGGCCTATGGGCCTGATTATGTGTTCAGATTTTTTTCTCTCAAGCAGCACCATGTAAGATCAAGAGTGAGTTTGAACATGATGAGCATTGATCCCTGCAGATTTTGTACTTGCACTGCTGTCTACAGCCTAGGGTAAGCTTAGGGTATCTGCTAAGCAGTAACACAATCTGTCCTGCTTGCTTCCGATGTGTCCAGACAACTTGCTGGGTCCATACTAAAGAACTCAACAGTCTGCCCAGGGAGGTGGTTGAGTCACCTTCCCTGGAGGTGTTGAAGGGACGGGTGGATGAGGTGCCAAGGGGGATAGTTTAGTGTTTGATAGGAATGGTTGGACTCGATGATCCAGTGGGTCTTTTCTGACCTGGTGATTCTGTGATTCTGTGGTTCTAACTAAGCACCTTCCCTCTCCTACAGCAAACTGACAGACAGGCTCAGCACAGTTGCACTTGTTTGCAGCAGCACAGATGGTGGATGCAGCTGCTGTGGACAGCAGGCTCCCTGTTGGGTCTCTGATGTTGTAAATGAGTTCCCAAGAGCCTTGTGCTGTAGCTTTTGAAAGAGAGCCATGCCCTTGCCTCCCTTGACTAAAAAGATTTAAAATCTCTCTCTGATACCAGTGAAAAGCCCCCGAGCTGCAACATCTAAGCATAGCATAGAACTGAGTGTCTCTATTCTGCAAAGTCAAATACTTTTACCCCTATGTTCACTGTTGTGAGCTTGACTTGTGAGCTTCCAGCTTATGCCAGTGTAGTTGCCATGTCCCTGTTGCTGTGCCTTTGCTGCCAGGCCCTTTGACTCACCACCTCTTAAGCGGCTTGAGCTAACCGTGAGGTTTTCAACATTTTTTTTGGTATCATCTTGCACATTTCCTGCAAGAGGTGGCAGAAAAATGTGTTTCCTGAGATGAAGTAAGCGAAAAAGAAGAGCTATGAAAACCAGACCAGAAGAAACTTAAAAAAAACCAAGAGAAAGAATAAAGCTGTTCAGCAGCTTCCTGTTTACCAGTGGCTCAGATCCAGATTTATCAGCAGTAGCAATGAGCTCTCCTCACAACTATACTCAGACCACAGTGATGTAGGAGGTGTGTGGCACCCCAGCAAATTTGCTCTTTGCATCCCCAGCAAGAGCAGAAACCTGAGGGAAAATGTGAAAGACAGGACAACGCCTGCTCTGAGATCATAGCCACTGCGGTCTAGATGGGAAGCACCAGTTGGTCGGCACTGTTGCCCAGATTTTGCTGCATGATGCTCTCATGTTGAGAAAAGTATTCCCCAAGGATGCATTGCTAAAGGCATGTGACCCCTCTGCAGAGACCCGCTACCAATGGCAGGGACAGATATGAATCCAGGGTCACCATCCTGGTCTTAAATCACACAGGCTCTGTTTTAAGAGCATGATTTTATATGTTGAAACTCTTTTTTTTTCTTTTATGACCTCATAAGCATCAAAAGCTGCTTCCACAGGAGGCACCTGTGGCAAAAGTGGAGCCACGCTCAGGAGATGGACGTGGGTACTGATGGCTGCATGGAGAATTTCCCATCCTATGTTCCTGCAGGTTACTCAGAGCCACTGGGCTGGCACAGCTGAAGGCCAGACGAAAGGCAGAAACAGAGCAGCTATTGCAGCATGGCAGTACCCATGCAGGGGTACTACTGGTATCCTCCCACAGGCAGGCACCAGGCTTGCATCCAGGACCAAGTCTGATGGGTTGCACTGTGTTGCTGCTCCCAGAGGGCAGAGTGTGACAGGGCAGAGCACAAGCCTTGTGAGGACCCAGTCTAACCCAGTCTAGCCATTTAACCAAGTAGCTAATTGAGTGTCCTCATCTATGCCCCAGCCTCATGTGGCTGATCTGCATTCACAGAGACAAAAAGTGTTGCACAGGGTTAGACAACATTGCTGTAGTGGGACGATTCCTGCCTGGTTTCTGCACTGGAGCTCACAGACTTCACACCTGAAAGCTCTGCTAGCCCTTGGGAGGCTTGAGAGTCAGCAGAAGGGTGTATTGTGGTTTTCAGTGGTCTCTGACTGGTGCTGCTGGGTTAGGTGCTGGGAGCAGAGACACATTCTGGCTTTGAGGTTGCCCCCTCTGCAGACTAAGGCACCCTGGACTGTGAGCTGCTGGGGCAATGTGCGGTCTTTATTCCAAGCCAGCATGGCCAGTGTCAAACATTGGTGGCAATCAACGAGCAGCCAGCTGGCACCGGTAGCCTTGATGATCTGGTGGGGAAACATCAGCTTAAATCAGAGAGGGAGTTATGTGCCAGTCAGTGTAATTACAGTTGCTTGAAAGCATTAGAAGGAATAAGCAGCCTGCAAGAAAATAAAACCAGTAAGAGCTGATACAGATTTGTCAAGAAGGAGCTATGTCAAATCATCCTCAGTTACAGCCTCATTCCAGCCTGGCAAAACAGTGGTGTCCTGTACCTTGGAGCTAGCAATTTTTCTGAGCATATAAAAAAACCTTTATGTGGATTCACAAGAGGCTAGACAGCCAACCTCCTGCGTGGTTGCTGCTGGACTTGAGAGCTGCTAGAGGAGTCCTACAGCCAAGGATGTGTTCTGCCCTGGCACAAGCCAGTGTGAGCATGGCTGCTCTGGATAAAGGACTAGTGCACGTCTTTGCACATCACCACCTTGAGAGGGGTTGCAAAAGTGCTGGAGGACAGAATGCTCAAATTAACTTTGAGAGATTGAAAAGCCTGGGAGTAATGGGCTGCAGTTCATCAAGGACAAGTGCCCACTTCTGCACAGAGGCAGGGTCAGCCAAGACAACAAACACGGGATACAGAAGGCAGCACTTCTAGAGAAAAGGATCCGGGGCTGGCATCCAGCACAAGAGAAGTATGAATCACCACTGCTGTGTGACTGTAAAAGAAGTAGCTACCACAGGCGGGTGACTCTTACAGTCTTCTCTGCCGGGGTAAGGCCACTGCTGGGCCTCTATATCTAGATTAAGGAAAGATTAAGGAAAAATCAACCAAATGGCTACAATTAACAATTTAGAAAACATGACCTAAAAGAAAAAAGATGATGGAATATGAGCTATTAATAATGAAGAGAATTGTGATCTTAGAATATTTTAAAGCAGCTAGAATAAAGTAGTATTTGTTTCTCCATGGGTAAGATAAATTACTGACTCAAACTGTACCCGAAGCATTTCAGATTAAGACAAATTTACTCACAATGAGTCTGGAGAAGCACTGGGATGGTTTGTAAGAAGGAGCAAGGGGGGAAAGCAGGGACTGAAGGACCAGGCTGATCAGTGGTATGGCAAGAATAATAGTGGGACACTGCCCCTGCCTTCAAGAAAAGTGAACTATATGATCTCTCAGTGTCCCATCCTGCTCTGTTTTATGTGATTCCTCTGTTCTAAATCATTCTTGTGTGCATCCTTCTCTATTCTCCACCCTTAGTCAAAGCAGCATCAGATGCTAATCTGAGAGGTGTCCATGCACTGGTGTAGTAAAGGTGTGGGAAAGCAAAAACTTGCAAACCTAAGTGCTTTAGGGTGAGAAAAAGAGCATCAGATAAGAGACAGATGGAGAAGAGTGTTGTTTGCAAAGAGTTCATATGCAAGAGATGTATTTGTTTACTTCTTTTTCTCCTACAATTTCCCTGTCCTAAAACATGAGTGATAAAATCCCACTCACTGCTAATGTTGTTATAAATGTGTTACTATGCTGGGAGTTTTGCAGGGCACTGATTTCTTTGTTGGTGAAACTAAGGAATTGTGCATGCTGCAGCTGTCAAAACCATAATCCACTTGTTTTTGGTGCCAGCAGTGAAAAGCAGAGCATGGAGAATAGTGAACTGATCCAGACCTCGCCATGCACCTCCAGCTGCTTCTCTTGCACAAACTCAGCAACAGTTTTTGGAGGACTTTCTGGTGCAGTCTTTTTTTTTTCTTGCACTGAGAATCTGCTGCAGGAGAAAGCCAAAGCAATGCCAAATAGGTTTTTTGTATTCACATTCATCCATATCTGCATACACAAGCACTTTGTTATGGTAATACAACTCCACTTTGCTGAAGGTTGTCAATGTTTTTGCTGACCAAGCTGAAAGGAAAAATAAAGATTTCTGTCTGCTATCAGCAAAACATATACATCTTAGTTCTACTGGAAATTTTTTAAGCTTTGAAGTCCACCTGGTTTTGAGGAAGAAGGGTTAGAAGAAGAGGTTATTTATAAAAAAAATGCTATATTTAAAAATGAAAACCAGCAATGCTTTGTCTGGAACTTGTCAGAATAGAATATCATAAGTTGTCTTGGTTTTTTTCTCTTATCTGGACGGGAGAATTTTCCCAAAAACAGCTTGGCACTTTCAGAAATATTTTAGTCATCCTAAATATACACTTTTGATGACAAAAAGAACAGTCACTCAGACTCTCACCCAGTCACAAATTCTCACCCAGCTCTTTGTACACAGGTGTACAGATATATTACGTTCATTAAGAAAGGGGAACTAACCAGTCTGGCATATAGCATATTTATACCTCTATGCTAGCAGTGGTCAGATTAAACAACTTTGAGATGATGTGGTCTTGGTAAGGTGGTATGTTGATAGCTGATGCTGATAGACTGTGGGTTAAAATCA
>WAAB01010911.1:0-31028 GCA_013389865.1 Piaya cayana | reverse complement strand
CTAAGGGTCCACTCGATGCCTTCATCCAGGTCATTGATAAAGACATTGAACAGGGCTGGATCCAGCACTGAGACCTGGGGGATCCCACTTGTAACTAGCCTCCAGCTGCATTTAACTCCATTTACCACCACTCTCTGGGCCCGGCCATCCAACCAGTTTTCCAGCCAGGAGAGTGTGCCCCTGTCCAGTTTCCAAAGAGAATTTCCAAAGCTGAATGCATGAGAAACTGTGTCAAAGGCTTTACTGAAGTCCAGAAACAGTGTTTGAAAGGCTAAGAACATGTCTGTAGGAGTGACACAAGGGTACATAGCAACCAGTCATAAAAGTAATTTTAAGGTTTAGCTCATACCCCAAGTGACTTGTGTCAATTAGGTATGGCCTTTGACAACTCTTTAGGAGATGTTTAATCTCACAGGTGGGCTGAAGAGCAGCTGCAAGCCTGAGGACACCTGAGTGACTCCATTGTACCATATCAAAAGGCCATCTTGCCCCATATTGACAATGTTTTTTAACAGAAGCTTAGTGGAGGAGGATGAGAACAAAAGAGTATCATTGTCAGGCACTTTCTGTCTCCTAGTAAAATGTGGCTTGGTTATATCCTGGGGCCGGACATGGTTTGAGGGGTTTAACAATTTCTGAAGGATTTATTTTCTGTGAATTTGTTCAATCTTTTCTTTTAAAAAACAATCACACACTCCTTTCCTTTTTTATTTTACTGAATATGCTGTATTTCATTTGCCTTCCATGTGAACAATGAACAACCATTCTTTGCTCTTCTCTTCCATGCATTAGCTTTTCCATTCTTCCTGCTTTTGTAGACCTCTATCATATCTTTCTCTGCAGTGGCCTCTTTTCCAGCCACAAAACTTCACAGTCTATGCAGTTACCTGCTATTTTATCAATGTAGTAACTTGCATGGGAGCAGCTGCATACCTTTGTCCAATTTTGTTGCCCTTCCTTTACTGTAACAAGTTCTGCTATGTCAGTTGGGGTGAGGAGGGGACCAGAATATGCTCTTCAAGATGTGAATGTGTCATAGATTCATACAATGACTTAATGGTGCTTTTGGTTATGTCATATATCCCCTTTATTTTCATGCTTGCCACAATTGCCTCCCAAGGTGGGTGCTCGTTCAGCCTTTTTTCCAGCAGTTTTATACCTGGACGGTAGGCTCAGAGGTGTCTAGGGGTGATGCTGGATGAAGATGAAGCCAAGACTTCTTGAGACTAAGCCTGGACCCACAACTAAGACAGAAACCTATGTAAAATAAACAATTTCCCTTCCCTGTCCCCAGGAAAGTGGGAGCTTTCCAACCTAACACAGAAGAAATACTGTGAATTGAGAGGAATGTCTCAGAGATCTCCAGATGGATGCTGCCTGGAAAGGGAAGGCCAGTGTTAATTAGGGTCAGCCCTAATGATGTTCACACAAAGAAAGTTGTAACACCCTTCTTGTGTCCCTCACTGCGTTCTCACTTCCTTGTAAGTAGGGACTAAATCTAACTGATTAGTAATGAAAAAACATAATGGAAACTCTCACAACTTTAACAGCTGGAATGAGCAGCAAGGGTATCACTAGTGCGCAGGGCATCTGAGGGTGCAGACTGATCAAATTGACTTTATATCAGCTCCTGTGAGTTGTATGTTCATTCCTGGCAAAGGACGCAAAGTGCTTTACAATTGCACCCTTCCCTGAGATAGTCCATTACAATCTGGGTAGCTGTCCCATAAAGAGAGGGCCTGGAGGTTGCTTCTATACCCTGAAACATGTGACAGGATTACAAAGGAGAGTCAGACCTATTTCTTTGTCCAGCAGTGTTGGAGCACTCCTACGATCTCTTTATCAGCTTGTGCCTCAGGCTGTTGCTGGGCTGAAACACTTAGTCTGGTTTTATGTCTCCAAGAATTCACTCAGGCCAACAAATCAATTTTCCTAGCAGAATATTTCTGGGGAACACAATCAGATGTCTAAAAAATTATTCCCTTAACCTATAGGTTCACACCATATCCTAGACTCCATCTCTGTGTAGGCTTTAACCTCTGTGCTCCAGCAGCTTCTTCTCCCTCAACTTCCAGACCTCTGGCTCTCTAGTTCTGAGCATATGGAAGATGATGTTGGCTTTCCTGCACTCTCAGTCATTTCTATTTACCCCATTCTCCCATCCCTCTGAGGCTAGGATTGCTTTCCTGGGTTTTGAGATCTTCTTTGCACTTGAACTGGCTGCTGTCACAAACTGCTGGACATTTCTCTCCTGTTCCTGTAATTTTGACCTCTGTCCCCTGCTGTAGGCTCTAGAACTAGGTTTGCATGTAGTCCTTAAACCTATTTCCTCCTGTCTTACTCAATATAAAATCTCTCGGTTGCCTGGTGTTATTTTCCTGCCTGCATCTCCCATTTTCTCCTTTTTTTGTTTCTCAGTGCTGTTATTTGTTACAGTTCTCAAAACCCCTCAGTGGGGTTGTGCCTTTTTTGAAGGGAAGAACACTTACCAAGAATACCACTTGGTTACAGCTGAGTCCAAGTTGACGATACAACCTCCCTGAAGGATAAAATAATTTCTATATTATCAATATTTCCTCATGAACTCAGACAATTCCTGTCTATCTGTATCTGGGATATCTGTTCCTATCCTATTTGTATCTAGGAGAATACCTTATGTTAATAGGAACTCTACTACTGAAGTCTCCTAGGGCAATAACTCTCTTTTATTTATATAGTTATGTGGATACATATGTATTCAGATAGACCCATGTGTAAAACTGCTTCTTTAGATTCCTCTCAGGCTCCAGTTTTTCTGACTGTCTTCTCAAGAAAACTCTGCTTTAGGGCTACATTTAAAGCAAGGGAAAAAAAGCAGAAAAATTGCGTGCCTATGAATTTGCATGTTATAATTCACGTTCTCATTTACTCCTTCTTCTGTTGGCTATGTGTTCATTTCTGGAGGGTTAGGATAAACCTTATATCTCACTGGGGAGCCTGGAGTTCTTCTGGAGCCATGATTATGTAAAATTACAACATTCCCTTTAAAAATGCTTCTAGCCCTCCTGGGTTTCAGATGAATTTGAAAACATGCCTGGAGGGTGTTAAATACGGAGCAGTCTGAATGTGTATGTGGTGTCCTGAGGTCAAAACTCTGTGACATATAACTACCTTGCATCAGTTTGATGGGGTCTAATTTCATTGTGCACAGTTACTCACAAGATTTTTAATAAGACTAAAGGTCATGTTAGGGTCCTGTAAAGCACTTAAAGACCTATATGACTTAGAAAACGTATGCATTTCCAGGTGTTGAAGAGTGCCTGGTATTAAAGACTGTGGCGGAGAAGATGTCTCCATTTCTGTAGACTGTAGTTAAATGTTCAGCTCTGCGTAACTCTACACCTTTTTTATCCCTGTCAGGACTGTGGTCATTGCTCCAAGAGGCTCTTGTTGAACGACTTCTGTGTAATACCACCTGTTCACAGGGAAGTTTTCTATTCACTGATCTCAAAGGTCTTTTAAAAGGTGAAGAGCTTCACTGATCTTCTTTTATGGGCAAGGAAAGATGGGCTATGAGTTATAAGCACAGAAGAAATCTGGTAAGTGGCAGTTGGGAACATGATCCGATCTTCTCTCCACCAAGAATCAGATATCAGGAATTTGTATCCAGGTGCCTGCCTACCTCCATGAAGTGGCTTTGGATAGAGCAGTAACCATTGGTGCTCTGCTAAACCAAAAGAGTTCATGCTCCCAGGTCCACTGATGCTGTCATTTGCTGGCCTCAGTGTTTTGGAAACATTCCCAAGGGAATTCAGCCATGGTCTGGTGGTAGTTGCAGTCTCAGTAGGGGTATCTATGAAGCACAGCATACTCAAGTCCTCAGCTCCAAAAAAATCAAACTTATGAGCTAGTTTTAGACTGCAATGACTCTACCTTGCTATTTGCCATAGTTTGTTTGCATTCAGGGTCTAGGTTTAAAGAAATAAAGTTGTATGCTAGGCCACCTTGAAGTTTGTTTTCTCATGTCTGATGTCTCCTCTGCTTGCTTTCTCCATAGTCTCTTAAAATGAAGACTGAGTTGTGAGTTGTCCCCCTGTGCATATGGGGTATGATCTTCCTAACAATTGCTGCTCTGCAGTATTGAGCAGAAGTTAATGCAGTTTGATTCATGGCTCACTTAGGGTTGACAGATGAGCTGGCAAGTCTTCTTGTGGCAGTTTAGGCTACTTTCATATCCAGCTGTCTGCCTCGTCCGTCAGCCACAAGTTATTGCCCCTGTGACAGAAAGTCTCAGCAGATCTAGTTCATCATCTGGTGTCTCAGTGCTTTTAAGCTAATGCACCAGACTTCACCACGGCAGAACCATGGGAGGACACATATTCCCATCTGCTGAACTTGCAAAGGGAGTAATGGGAGGAGGGTCACTGGGAAGTTCTTAAACCACTGCTACGGGGCTCGTCAAAGCTCATCTGTCAGAGCACTTGAGTGAATCAAGTTACTGATAATTGGGATCAGTATTATTGCTCTGTGCCTAGGCAGACTCCGTCTCACAAGATATGGAGGCTCCAGCCCAGCCCTAAGTCCTTAGAGCCTTAGGTCCTAAAGGAAACATCTCGGCTTTCATGATGGGTTCAAGATTTCATGTCCATATCCATATGTTATATGCTATGTTCATAGCTGGAAAATGATTACACTTTTAATTCAGAGCTTGTCATCTCAAGGAAAATTATGGGACGGGTCACAGGAGGAAGCAAATTACGGGCTGCAGCTAATGAAAGGCCACTTACCAGTGCTGCAAAGACTTGGGAGATGGAGGGGTCTCCCAGGGCTGCAGTTTCACAAGCAGAGTTAACATTTCTGTGTGGAGCTTCGCAAGTGTATTCAGGCTTTTTATGCAAGGCCTTCAATGAAAAGAGATCTCCCTGTCTGGGATGGGAGAGCATGGGAGGTAGCTGAGGAGAAGAAAGTAAAAGGCTACAGGTTGAGTCAGACAATACTTGATTCTCTCCCTTCCTGGAAAGTCTAGACGGAGAATACCATAAGAAGTATGGCCTTGCTGCATTTCCAAAGAGCTCAGTTTTGCTTATAGCCCCTCTACAGGAAAGAAGGAGGTAGGCAGGCACCCTCTGCAAGTGTCAAGTGTGGGCACCAATGTCACAGCTAGGTCTGGCTCTTTAAACAGCTGTTTGGGCATCTTCCCCGTGGCATCTGCCTGCAAAATCCAGGGACATACTGGAGCCTCAGCAGAGGCTGACACTTTGCCATGGTGCAGACATCAGTGCTGGCCGCCTCCTCACCATCTGCTCTTCCAGCAGCCAGAAAATGCAATCACTGACAAAGGTAATAAGATGGCACAGGGCGCACTATGTAAATACTGTTTGGGCTACAGTAATCCCACACCAGGAGCTGTATTTCCATCAGAGAGGTAGCCTGCGCCACTTGGATATTCTTAATAGTTTCTGACATGAAGGCTTCTTCTCCTATTTCATGACTTATTTCCCCAGTATCACTTAAATGTATTAAAACACTGTTAGCGTAGAAAGTAGGCATCATGTTAGCATAATATCTAATCAGAACTAGCCTGCCTGTCCCCGCAGGGTTTATTTATTTATTTATTTTGTGTCTGTTTGTGCTGTTTTCTTGTTAGATTGGAGAGCCTTTCCTTGACATACTCATTTGTTCTGCTGTGTAATAGAATAGGATCTTTTGGAGCTGCTGACATCTGCTTTATTCTTGAGATCTGCAACTCTCAGCCCACAAAGCAACAATGATAATAATAATGGCAATAATAATAATCACAGGGCTGGGAAGACTGAGAAGTGAAGTTAAGGGTGAAAAGGAGAGAACAAAAAATAGGAAAGGAAAAGAGTGAGCTGGCAAAGAGTGTTTTGATCACTGTGAATGTATTTTTATTGGCCCTAATTCTCCACTAATTTACCCATGCTTTATGATTGCACTGCCCTGTGGACTGCAATTAATTTCCTCATGACTTGTAATACTGCAAGAGAGATGGGATCAGGCCCCATGGTGTATGCCATCAGGACGCTTCCTCACAAGTATGTTCAGCTCTGCTCTCATTCAAATACATTGCTTTGATTCCTCAATGGCATTGCAGTATCGATTTTGAAGGGAATTAATTTCTTCAGTTGTTCTAAAGATCTGGCCAGTGTGATTTCTCAGAGATTTATTTAGCCTCCTCCCCCACAACTTTATCCTCACATGTCACGGCTGAAATAATTGGCATTGCACTATATCAAACTGGCAGGATGCAGTCCTGAAATGCAGGGGGAATGAAATCCAGAGCAAGCCTTAACAAAAAACTCCATGAGGAAGAGAGTTATTGGGCCAAGCACTGTCTTAAAGAGGCCTAGAAGCCATGAGTGCCCACTCGGGGTCATCTTGTCTGAATCCTGCTATGTTGAGATAAAACAGGGCTTTGTACCAACTCAGGGGAAAGAGAAGTGGAAGTGTACTGCAAGGAGGATGTCACAGAATTGCAAGCCAGACGATACATTCCAAAAGCCAATTTATTATCACAAAATTTAGAATGATTGCATCAAGTGAACATATGTATAATTGCATCAAGTGACCATACGTATTGATAAAATTGTTCTTGAAACACTTCAACAAACATGACTTATTTACAAGTTCCGAATGTTGGTTGGGAACTATTATGACACAAGAAACAGTTAATTCTAAACTTTGAATGATGACAAAGTGCACAATTCACTCCAGCAGGTAAGGTGAGGGCACTCAGTCCTGGGAGGTTTCCTTGGACAGCATCCCAATCCAAGAGGAGAGTCCCCCAACAGCAGATCTGCTGCTCCAAAGAAGACTGATTAAAAGGCAGTTGGTCTCCTAGTGGAGTCCCATTTATACTCTAAGTCTAATCTGATCTGTGGTAATACTCATTTCCCGCTGTCTTACATTTCCTGCTTTTTGGGGTGTATGTGACTTTGGGATGCACCCCATGAATGTCAGCAGCCATTATGTTTTTTTATTCTCAGGAGGAGTGTGTCTGCCACAGAGGAAAGGAGGGAGAGGTAGGAAAATGATGGAAAGAAGAAAAGAATGGGAAAAGAGGAAGTAGAAAGTTTAAAAAAAAACCAAATAAACCCCAAACAAAAAAAAACCAGTTCCCAGCAGTAAGCTCAGGTCACACGTAACTTCAAGATTCCTTGAGAGGGGGAACTTTTATGAGCATGTTAATCTAACTGGCTGTCACATCACTCCCTAATGGAAATTATTCACAATTAGGAATTTTGTATAAATTTTGACTTGACATAGAAACAAAACTTGGTACTTTTGGCATTGAAAAATAAGGATCTAAAAAATAGTTTCCCAGCTGATCTCAATGATTCTGGCCAGTCAACAGGAAAACAAATCTAGAAGAGCTGGAAGTTAACGAATTAGGCCCATCCTGAGAAGCTGGGAGTAAGCAGTCCTCTTCTTCTTTAGCCTAAGGCCCTCTGTCATAAAACTAGGATGGCTGAGCAAGCACAGAGAATTGGTAGAACTCTGACTAACTTCATTAACAGAGACAATAAAACACCCAGATCCAGAAGCAAAACTCAGGCTTCAGTGTTTGTTGTCTTCCCCCTTTCAGAAGGACAGCCTGGGCTGAAGACTTTGCTCATAATTGGTTTCACAAGCCCTGTTTCTTCTGGCCCAGTGTCTAGGTCTTCTCAGAGCTCTCAGTTCATGCTATTGCTATTTCTGGTGTCATTATTTCTTTCATTGGACATAGGTGTAAGTGACATTTTACAAATATTGATAGGGACACCCTTCTGCTAAGTCCCTTATGTATATAGCACACAGGCACAGGGCAATGCAAAGAAGAAAGAGAGGTTAAGAAAGCTAGAGATGGAAAAGGTTTATGAGGTCCCGTCTGTTGACTTTTTCTTCTGGCACATGCTCATAAACTAAAGTACCTTTGTTTTGCCTGGTTTTGAATACTCTAGCCAGCAGGAATTCCATGAACCAGTCTCACACCCTCGAAACCCAGAACTGTGGACAGATGCCTCATGAAAACTTCTCTTGCACTCCACCCTGTGACAGAGCTGAAAAGGGCAAATGTGCTCAAAAGGTTGTCTGATTTGTTACTACTTGAGTGATATCGGCCTAATAAAAGACCATCATCATTCAGATCCTCAGAAGTCCTTTGGTACCATTCCATATGATTTCAGGTGGCAATTTTGATTGAGGGAGTGTTAGCAGGAGTGGTTTTCCCAGGAAGCTTATGTATCCTTACACCTTTCATGAGTAAGTCCGTGCTGACTTGCTATGTGGGCCACTAGGGTCCTTCATTGACATCAGGCTGTGCCCACCACTCTTCCACAGTTGGTAATTCAAGCCTGTCTGCCTGGCCATCCACTCCTGGGCAACCCCTATCTTTCAGAGTCCAGCTCAGATTTTCTCACTGCTATGTCCAGTATGCTTTCTTGGTTTGTTCCTTACTGTGCTCCCACATTACTTTCCTTGTACTTTTGAATAACTGCAGGCTGTGCTCTCCCTTGGTTGCTGCCTATCTAAACTAAGTACTCTTCCCACACACATTCTTTCTTCAAATAAAACCCTCTTGCCCCAGTCTATGGATATTGCCATTGCTCTTCAGTTTCTCCCTTACAATTTGTTCTTATCTCTGTAGAAAACAGGTATTTACAATCACTTCATAAGGCAAAAAGGCCATTTTTGAGATCTTTAGATTGCATCTGTTCTTGTTCTGCTTTGTGAGTTGATGCCTTTGAGTTTGAGAGCCTGGGGCTGAAATAAGAATATTTTTCTTCCCTTGTTGGTTAAATAAGACTTGTAAAAGCTCTGAGAAATTATTTGAAGGAGAAGTAGCTCTTGGCATAGAGGAAGCTGGAATGGTCACAGTATTTGGGGTAGCGTGCTGGTGGAAAATGGGATGTAGGATTAAGAGACAGAGTAATGGGAAAACATTGGATTTAGCTGAAAACAGAAAAAAAAACCAACCCTGAAGGGTATATGCCCTTCATTGAAGGGAAGGGAAGCCTTATGGCTGGTAGGGCTCTTGGAAATGAGGACAGGTGAAAGCAGGCTGGACAGAAGTCATTTACTGTGAGACAAATCTGCTTCCTCTCCCAGATAAGCCAGCGGGAAAAGAACTATGATCTAAAGAGTGAGAACAGTAAGGTCTGTTTGATGAGGGTCCATCTTGGGTATCATTTCAAGAGGAATCCCCACAAACATTATTATTTACTTATGCAAGCACAATGACTTATATTCTTATACCTGAGTGAACAAAATTAATTTCTCGGATCCTACCATCTAAATAAAATGTCATTTATTTTACACAGCAGCTAAGGTTTGAGGGATTATGGATGTCCGGGAGCAATAAAGATGAGGCTATATTTGCTTCAGTGCTTCTTAATTTTGGGGAATTTAACTATAGTCACATGAATAAAAATGTTATTCACGCTATTGCTAAGGATATAGTCATGTAATCTACAGCAATTAAGCCAAAGCAGAGAAATCAACCCCTCAGAATCTGTCATGGACACCAAACATGCCAGTTTTCTTGTACTCCTTTGTTGCATTGTTACGGGATATTGATTTGCGTTATTGTGTATTTCAGAAAATTCCCTTGGTAGTGCTCTGGTGATTTGCTACAAACTGGGTGTTCCAGTCATCATTTTGCAGCTAGAAGAAAGAAACACAACTTGCTTGTCAAGCAAAACCTCTTGACTCAACAGTCTAAATTCAGCCCATTTTCCCGTTCCTGTTCCTCTTGCAGTATCTCTGAGATGGAATTGAGCCTGAATTTGTGTTTGTTTACTAATAAGCTGGGATTTTGAATAATTTGGTTAAAAATACCGTATCACATGGTACCGACTCTCAACATGGTAGCCTGGTGACAAAAAATTGCAGCAATAATGTTGCCCTCTGGTTTTGAGGACAATGAATACTTAGTTCTGCTGGGATGCAGAGCTACAGACTAGGAGAAGTCAGTCTAGAAAGCTGCCTGGAGGAGAGGGACCTGGGGGTGTTGGTTGACAGTGACTGAACATGAGCCAGCAGTGTGCCCAGGTGGTCAAGAAGNGGGAGGTTGTAGAGAGGAGGGAGCTGTCCCCTTCCTCCAAGTGACAGGGGACAGGACAAGAGGAAATGGCCTCAAGCTCCACCAGGAGAGATTTAGGCTGGACGTTAGGAAAAATTTTTCACAGAAAGGGTCATTGGGCATTGGAACAGGCTGCCCAGGGAGGTGGTTGATTCGCCTTCCCTGGAGGTGTTTAAAGAACGGGTGGATGAGGTGCTGAGGACCATGGTTTAGTGTTTGATAGGAATGGTTGGATTCGATGATCCAGTGGGTCTCTTCCAACCTGGTTATTCTATGATTCTATGATTCTATGAGATATATGCATAGTAATTAGCAAATATTTGAACATGCGAGCATATACCCAACTTGATATCATTTTCAAAATAATCCTTCTTTCTAAGGTATGGACACTATCCTTGCTGCTGGTGAGATGTCTTGAAGCATCTCTTACTGTGTGATCAACATTGTTAAAAGCTGTCGTTGCTCACTTAGGCTCTATCAACTGGTACAACCTGGGAAAGGTTGTGGAAAGAGAGAAGTTTGGTAGGAATCCCTGCTGAGACTCATCTCCCTGTGAAGGCAGAAATTACTTGGGAGGTTTCAAGCCTCTCATCCCAGAAAAAAACTCACTGGAACTGGTCATGATTATTGAAGTTCCTTAAACTACCAAACACTAACCAATCTCTTCCCTCTGCAAGAGAACAGGAAATCGAGTGCCTTGAGACAGGCTGGGTCAGTGCCATGTATTTCTGGATAACATGGACCATATCCCTTATTTCCCCATTACTCATCTGCTGGGGAAATGTATGTAGGAAAATCTGAACCACAAGCCAACTTGCTTTTGATTTCAAGGGAGTAGAATTTTATCCCCAGGCTGAGACGTGGATTGGGACACTGATATTTTGTTGTTCGGTTTCTTTTGTCCTGTGTAATACAGATTATGATCATTCCTTGTTTCTTTCTGATTTTAATCTAGTACTCTACTTAATTAAACAAATTTTATCTGAAACAGTGCTGACCTATAGAAATAAGACTGCTCTAGCAGTCCTGGAACTCAGCCCTTTCTGGATGACTCATGTGTCTCCCACCCATTTGAAGATTCACACATGACAGGGAGACTCTTAGCCTTCTTGGAGCAATTTCACCCCTTGGTTAGTGACACTAATCTAGTGTCACTGGATTACACTCAGGAAAGTGCAGGACACTTTTCTGATGATGGACTAAGGTTGAGTGGAATAACAAGTGTGATCAGATGTCTTACACTAGACTTGATCAGACTTCTGTGAGATGACTTGTCATGGTCCCTTTTCATTTTCGTTGTTGCGAAACAAGAGTGACTTTTTGGCAGCAGAAATATTCAATATGACTTGTCAGAGGGGCAACTGAAAACAGAAGATGACTTTGTGCCTTCATCTTCCTTAAAGGTAACTTGGGAAAAACGTTTTCACGGGTGCAGTTTACCATTAGCAGGTTCTTGGCTTTATGATTCATTTCACTTCTGTGCTTATTTGGGGATGGGTAGATGAAGATTTCTTTTAATAGGAGAAGGAAACAGGAACATTGACAATTTCTGAAAATATGTAGGCTGCAGGCCATACTGGAGATCCGCAGAACTATTCTTTGAACTCACTGATGTTCATAGCTAGTGTTCACTCTCAAGTTTGGATTGTTCTCTCAGTCAGGGTGAAAGTCACTCTAAGAAGCAATGTTTGATATCTGTAGAGGTAATATGCCTATTTTGAAAGTTTCAGGAAACACCAATAAAGGGAGAACATGTATATGACTAATGTTTATGCAGCGTGAATACAATTACGGTCTTCTTCATCCACTCCTCAAAGCGCAGGTGAATTGGCACCTTGTGAGAGCTGGTATCAAAGAAGCCCCACTTCAGACAGTCATCATCCCCCTGCCCTCCACACTGTCCCCAGCATCAGAGAGGTGCCATCTTCAGAAGAGGATGATCCTCATTTCCCATTTAAACTAGATATGGTTAAATTTAGTGAATAGATACCATGAGTTACTGAATTTTCAAGGTGTTCCCCGATTCTGAGAGCAATTTTCAGTTCACTTGTGTCAATATGTTTTGAACATGAACAATTTTTATCACCTGGCAATGTCTTCACAGTGAAGGTATCATCCATATGGTGCCCACCATTCTTGACAGCATCCTGGGAAAATATCCCTAGGGAACAGCTCCTGTCTGCTGACATGTGTTTGCATATGTGTCTGTAAAAGGACAATGGTAAGAAGAAAGATCATCTATTTAGCAGCAGTCTTGCTGCCACTGACACATCTGGAGTGGGATTTATCTCAGTTAACTTCTTAGGTCCTCGCTTCATCTGAGATGGCTCCTTTTACACACACTGGAGAAAAGGAGGCACTATGATGGTGTGACTCATCTAGCCTGTTTTAGGCATTTATAGCAGAATGAGGTGAAGCATCCACCAGAACGATCTATTTTTCCCCATTAAAGGGAGCTCACACTGATGACCACAGATGGAGATGCTCAGCACTGGTCACATAAATCCCAGCCTTGGCTTCCAGAAAAGGCCCATGCAGTCACATTTGTAGGCCTGTCCTCCCTGTACACTTGCTTTTCCACTCTCAGCCTACCCTTTATCAAATCAGTTCAAATTAAAAAAACATTTCCACCTCTCCAGCTAGCCGCAGCACAAAAATGGACCCCAGGACCCTTACTGTGAGACCTCCAAAAGGCTTTAGCCTGACTCATGTTGGTATCTCCCTACAGAGTGGTGGTTGAACCTCTGATTTTTTTTCCCAGATGATGTTGGGATCTCAATCCACTCACTTGTCCTACAATTCCAAGATACCTTTGTGATTTATTTGGTTATCTGGCATTTCCACAACAGACTTTAGCAGGTGGAGGGACCCAGTTGCTATAGGTGCTGTATAGACACAGGAGTTCCTGCTGTGAAGGGTTTCAGACAATTTTACTCCTGCCAGTCACCTCAGGGCTGGTGAGAGTGTGCCTAGTCAGATCACCCATGGGTCCTTAGAGGTGAATCACAGGTGAGGTGGCTCCTCTGGCTCCATCTCTCCAAGTGTGCAGATCCCAAGCAGAATGAGGAGAGTGTAGCTGCAGTCCTTTTGGTGGCATGGAGCTGGTGCAGGAGCTCACAGATTATACTTGTTCTGGCCTTGGTGAGGCAAGGAGCTCTGATATCCATTTGGACCCTTTCTCACATGCTTAGAGAAAGACTTTATTTAGCCTGAGCAGTTGCAGGGGGGCGTAGCTGTTGCAGGGGCAGAAATGCATGAAGACAGACTTGCTGCCCTTCCATGGGTTTTCCCTTGGATTTGATCTCATGTTTTTATACTTTTCTCCTCTTCCCTGATCTCTCTCAGCCTTATTCTCTACTCTCAAAGAAAGACAGCCTTGCAGGCAATGTAAATGACATCTGCTCTAGCCAAACAGGTCCCCCAGAAATCACACCAGCTGAGAACCTGCTCCCATCTCTCCTTTGCTTTCTCTCCCCTGATCTCATTGCTTCTTTGTCTCCCCTCTCCCCACCTTTTCTTTCTTTGTCTTTTTTTCCCCTTCCCCTCATGATCTCTCTCTGTCTGCATCTCTCAGTCCCTCTCCCTGGCTCACTCTCTCTGGAGACAGGTCTAGTGGCCTGGTTGCCATCTGCTGCCTGTTTTTTTGGTGTTTTTTTTTTTTTGTGAGTGTGTGCGTGTATGCGCGCGCATGGGTGCACGTGGGGTTTTTTTATGAGGTTGAGATCAGATGGCATCTAATCGATCGTCATGGTCTCCATGGTTACCCGGGTGACAGAGTAGTTGGGAGAGACACATACTCCAGCCTGGGGCTGTCAGACCATTTCTGAGAGAGAAATAATAAAAAAAGGAAGGGTAAAAAAAAAAAACAACAACCTCTTCCATCACATTTTATGCATTTACATGTTCCTTGGACCTAGGGAAATGTAGTTTTTGCTTCTGTTTTACACTGTTGCCCCTTGACTTGGCTCCAGGAGGAACAAAGCAGACTGTTTTTCCTCTCTGTGCAGTGCAGGCACAAAGGTGAAGCACATCTTTGGGAAAGCAAAAGATCGCCTTTCCCCTTTTGCTTCGCAGAAAGGTGTATTTTTTTTGCCTTTTCCTCAACAACCTGGTCACTGTTGTAACCATAATGATTATTTTTATTCTTCTAAATTGGATGGTTAGTCTCTTGAATTGGCTAAAGGCAATGATACCCTCTGGGAAAAGAATTGCAATCTATTAATATGAGTAGCATATTCTTCTCCCTGGCTTCAGCCCCTAATACTAGACTGTCTTTAGCCCTTGTTGTGACAGATCAATCAATCTGTCCATGATTCCTGTTTGAAAGCAAGTGGAGTGTGATGCTAAGGACGAATTATGGAATTAGGTGAGTTTTCATCTTTAAAAACAGATTGAGTTGGGCAAGGCAACACCTCTGACCAAGGCAATTAGTGTGTCAGGAGCATGGGAACTGAAACTGTAGTGCAGAATATGATCCTACATAAATTGAGGAATGAGGAGGTGGAGGAGGAGGAGGAAGAGGAGGAGGCTGCTTTTCAGGCAATATCATTGTGGCAGCCCCCTCCTCCTCAGTAATTCAGGAAATTCTTCAGCTTTGCCTACAGTGCACCATGCAGGTACACAGAGCCCTGCTTGATTGCCTGTCAGCCGTGTCCTGCCTGGGAAGACATGAAATAATCTTTGGTTTGACCTCAGCATGGCCCTCAAAAAGCAATCAGGCTATGTCTTCTGTCTTCTGGCTGCAGCCACGGTGTTAATGCTCATCAAAGCTTGTCCATTGTAGTGTTGTGGCTGGTGCTGACCCAGCTGTGCTCCTGCTCATGGAACCCCACAGAGGGCTTTGGAAATGTCTGGTGTAAACACAGGCGAAGGGAGCTAATAGCACCAATGCACGTGACTCTGATGGGCAGAGAGGCTGGTGACCCAGCAGACCTCTCCAGAGACCTAGAAGTGCCAACTTACAGCTGCCAACTATGAAATTCACCAGATCAAAGCATCCCTGGACAAATAGACATCTCATGGAACTACGCATGATTTGAGAACTGGATATGCCTTCACATTTCGCCAGTACTGAATCAAACAGATTTTCAGTCAGAGCCTGCTGTCATGTTTTGCTCTTTTGCCTTCTCAGTAAAAGCAGAAGGTGCCTAAGCCAGGCTGCTCATTTCAGACTGCAAACATGCACTGAGGGTGGGATTAAATTGTCTAAACAGTAGCATTGCAGGTGACATCCTATCCATCCTACATGTACTGCCCCAAAAAGGTTCAAGTCTTCCACTACCTATATGTATGGTCTGCCAGACCCCATTGTAATGCTCTATGGGTTTAAAAGAACACTAGACATGCATGCAGCTGAGACCCAATCTGACTCTTGAAGCAAAAGTTAGCCTGAATTCGTGCAAATATCCAAGAGGAGCAAGGGTTTGACTTCTTCCACCCACTACAAGGAAGAGTGAGGCTGGGTGTGAGATGATAAAGTAGGAAATGCGATAGGGCAGGAGGAGGCAGGGTGCTACTTCAGGGACACCTCTCACCTTTGGAGAGGGGACCAGGTTGCAGGGGGCTGTTTCAGCTCACACCAGCTCAGAGGTCTGCATTAGCTGGCTGCTTAGGCTCTGGGAGAACCAAGGGATTGTGCAGACAGGCTTTGTAGCCATATCCTCCCACTGGGACATCAGAGTAGAGCTTTTGGTGTGGAAAGATGTGGGTTTTGCACTGAAAATGTTGTTTCCCCATTCTTTGAAAAATATGTGAACAAATCTCCCTCCACCCCAGTAGAAAACTCTCTTTATTTGAAACATTTCCTCAGTTTTAGGGACACGTGTGAAGGTTCAGTGTATCCTACTTTAAAAAAAATAATTTGTGATCCCATCTATTTGAATTCTGGTTCTACTCCTGGTCAACAACATAACATCACTGTTTCTAATCAGCAGGGCAGGAAATCCTCTGCTCTTCAATATTCCCTAATGTTAAACACCATGGACTGCCTAGATTTTTCATACTATGCAAACACAAACTAATTAAAGTCATACAAATACATTGCATGCAGGGAATGAGAATCTGTTCATTTGAGGGATGACCACTGGCTTCCATGTCCCAGTGAAAGCTCCCTCACAGTTTATGTTGTTCTTTTTGCAAGGGATAAATTATAGTAAATCTGGTTTCCAGTGAAACAGCAGACGAGCACACAGAGAGGAAAAAAAAATGTAAACACAACAGCATCTTTGTGAATGCAGCGAGGTGGTGGTGCCTGCCTCTGTGTGCTCCATAATATATTAATATGCACTGGCTGGCCAATCCCACCAGAGCATTCAATCATGCCATATCATAATAGAATTTAATGGAGTTGACAGCTAAGACCTAGTTGCCGGAGACATGCGAAAGACCTTTGCAATGAGGATCTACAATTAATAAAGGAAAGGGCCATAGATTTTTGGAGAACCTCATAAAAAAGTAAAATATGGACATTGATCACGGCACGTGAGGATATTAGACACGTAAATCTAGCTATTGCCTTTATTTATTTATTTGCACATCTTTAATATTATAGGTACAGGTTTCCCTGAGGCCAAAATGCAATTTCTCTCTCCATTTCTCAGCAGGAGCTTTTCATCTCCCTATTCACCAGGTTTTGAATTGCACATTTAATAAGCGATAAAGAATTCCTGTCTATTTTCCTTGTGCTTTTAGCCCACAGTTTCCCCCCTCCCTTCTGTTTTGTAATGGAAACAATGATACTCTTTACCTGGCAGTGGGGTCCTTGGGGATGAAGGGGTGGTACAAGAGGGGATCTGGACCCCACAGGGAGTGTCTGGACTTCAGTGTCTGTTGATGCGCTTTGCATCACTCTTCGTGAAATATTAGCAATCATTTTAAAGAACTGATCCTGTGGGTAAACTGAATCTTTTGCCCTGATGAAGGCGGCAAAAAACTTGTTACCCTGTGGCTGAGAGCATTACTGGGCTCCAACAGGCTCAAATCTCCCATTTTCCTGGCTATGTGCAGACAGCACTCTCCTGAATCAGGGCTGATCCTTGGCTTCTAGCCTTGGAGGAGTTCAGAACCAGTTTTCCAAAAGTATTTAAGTGTGAACTGGTTCCAGATGAGTTATCCAGAAACAACTTGGCTCCTCACTGCCCATGGGTGCTGTAGCACTCAAGCATCAGATGCTTCCAGTCCCCCATATATAAATATCCATGTAGTATTGAAAAGATGCTCTTGAAACTGATGGGCTTGAGCTCCTTCTGACTTCAGTTTTACACCACTGCAAGCCCACTCATCTCACTGGGCTTCCTCCTAACTTGCACTGATAGACCATGAGATCAGCATCAGACCTCAGTGAGTCCAAGTCCTTGATAATGTCTAGCTTCCAGCCATACAGCCTCAGGAGCTGGAGTTTGTGATGTTCAGTTCATGTCAAAGCCATTTGGAGCATACATACAAATATTTGAGGGGTTGGATCCATCCCGGGTTTTGGAATGCAGAGACTGATAGGGTTAATAGAAAGGTTGAGTTTAGTGTCATATTTGGAGATGACAAGCAATTGAATTATTATCTTGGAAGCAGACAAGGCACAACAGTAAAAAAGAGACTGGATAAATTAGATATTTCTGGTTTAAGACCAGCTGCAGTAGGTTACTTTCTTGTCAGGTAAAGAAACCTTGTTTTTCTTTCACTTAGCTATGTAGACACATTTCCCCAGGACAGGTGATGTCTTGTTTGGAACAAAAGAGGCCATTTGTCCATATCACAGCAACAGCAACTCCATGGTGTCATCTCACGCTCTCCTCCAGTAAATTGAGTTTGTCAGTGCTCAGCCACACAGCTGAGTGGAGTGCTGCGTGATGCTTTACCTCTCCTGGGAGAGAAAAGTTGGCATAAGCCATATCGTAATGGGATCCAGAAACAAAGAAGCGTGAATGAAGTGCTAATTGCATTCATAAAGACATTAACAAAGGAATTAAAATGGCAGAAGCCTACTTTCCCCCTCAAGATTCATATAAACAACCAAAAATATATTAATAATCATTGAGGTTTACACTGTTTTGAAGAGATTATACACCAGGGCTTGGAAAGACCACTCCAATGGGCTTTTTTCTTGGATTCCATATCAGAAATGAGACATTTTACTGCTTCTGTTTATCCATACTGCTCTTTTCTTACTGTATTTTCTTCTATCCCTGTGCTTCCATCAAAGAACTAGAAGAGTGTAGTTCATTTTCCCCTGAAACTTTCAACACACAGTAAAAATAACAAAGCCAAATTTAAAATGGCAAGTTTCCCTTTCCTTTAAAGGAATACAAAATAAAATTAATGCAGAAGTTTTGCTAGTGACATGCTGTATAAAAAAATAGATGGAAACAACCTGCCTGTTTTGGTTTGTTTTTTTTTTTTTTTGTCTCATAAGGTTTTGCTTACCTTATGGAAAGAGATGAAAAGAAAAGGCGTGCTTTCTGATTTTTCCTCCGTTTCTACACAATTTCATCTTTTCATTACCAAACTCCAGCACTGCGCTGTTATTTGCATTGCAAATACTGAGAGAAAACACCTCCCTGTTAAAAATCTCTCCAATCAATGGGGTCTTTCTCACCCAGTGGGAATATTGCTATTAGTCTTAAGATTAGAAAGAACTTGTTTCACAGACCCTAAATTTTGAGGCTATTTTAACTTGTTCATACCAGTAAAATAGCAGGTCTTTCTTTTTTAGACGACTTGCCTGTATTTATCGCACCTTCCTGTCTCTTGTGCTCTCCTTCTTTCTGCCTGCTGGTGTAGGCATCATGCTAACGACAGCTGCAGCTAAAGCCAGCTAAACATTTCTGTTCCATTTGCCAATTTTCAGTCACTCACAACTTTCTAAAATGTTCATTACAGGGGCTACAACCTGCCACCTCCTTGTGACTGCTCAAAGGTTGCCAGTCTCCTGTCCTCTGGCTTGCTCCATCCCCGGGCTGCAGATCGGGATTTGGTAGGTGTCAGGATCGGTGTTTCTGGCTCCACAGGCAGAAGGTAGGAAGAAGTACAAGCTGTGGAGAGGAGATGGGATATGCCACAAGTACCTGAAGCAATGAGGCTCAGATTTTCATGCATGTGGGAGGTATGTGGGAGCACAGGGATGAGGTCTAGGGTAGGGGTTGTGGCAGAAAGGTTGGGAAGGCATGGACCATGGGAGAAGGGTTGTTTAAGGTCGGATAGGGTAGGCTGAAAGGGGGCAGGGACACAATCCCTCCAGCACACTTCTGGTATCAGGAAGAGGTTGTTCTCCAAGTGATGTTTGGACATAGGCAAACAAGGAAAGATTTACTTGGAAAGAGTTTATAAGAAGAAAGAGATGAAAACAAAGCCCTTTGTACTATGTGGAGTATAGATAGAGAGACTATGTACCCTTCTAACACGGTCTCTCTGAGAGAGCTGTAACAACCAGGGAAGTATCCTTGGTTTGAGAGCATGCCTCGGCTCTTTCCATTAGAGGCAAATTTGAATTTGTTAGGATGATGAGTTCATGCACCCATGACAGTGGGGCAGTTGATATTAAACACTGTTTCTGAGGTGGATTCAACCCCTGTAGACCCTCCCACACTAATGTGACATCTTCCAGTCCTTATTTTTCCACCCTTGCTTCCCTTCTTCACACCCAGGCACACAGAAATCTTCCAGACACGTACCTTTAGCCCATTCTTCTTTGCCCTTGCCCTGCCCCCACAAGGTCCTACGAGCACCGTAGTGTGACCTCTATTCCTGGTGCTCCCCTGGTACTATTGCACCACCCCAGGAGCTCCCGAGGACAGGAGCTAAAAGCATCATGGAAGGAGTGGTGAGAAGAAACAGTGCTGGTAGGAAGAATGAGCAACACTCCTCCATTAAATGCGAAAACTAAAATCAAAGCAATTTTGCATGTTGTTGATACCTATAGGAAA
The DNA here is from genome assembly GCA_013389865.1 of Piaya cayana. NCBI lineage: Eukaryota > Metazoa > Chordata > Aves > Cuculiformes > Coccyzidae > Piaya > Piaya cayana. The sequence continues at coordinate 11,051 of WAAB01010911.1, read as the reverse complement.
ACTGGTTAACAGCAGCAGCAGGATTTTTCAGGTGATACTGGGAATGTGAACAGGGCTCAGCTATCCTTCCCATCTCAGCACCCTCAGTTCAGGAAGGAAATGTGTCCTGGATGTCACTTAAATGTAGGTGAGCGAAAAGCAAGGGCAGCCTCAGCCCAGGTCTTGTTTCTGAATAAATGAGATGTGTATCTTCTACATGGTCAGCTGGGAGGGAGAAGCCTGTCTCAGGAGTGACAGCAGGTGCTGTTGAACTATTTCCATTTCCCAGCTCTGCAGCCTCAAGAACCTCTTTAATCTAAACCACCCACCAAGCTCCACTGGCACTGAAGATCAGCCAGTGGCTTTGGATTCATTTTTAAGGCTGTCTTTAATTTTCTGAAGTATCTTGCTGACGGATTTTGGTCCCACCTGTGTCTCAAGAAGAGATTTACAAATCTCATTCTCACTTGTCCAGGCATTTAACGGGACACATTACAACAAGAATTTAGGCTCTGCTCTTAATAGAGGGAATATGGGGGTAAAGGGATATGAAAAGAAAACCAGTTGTTACAGAAATGCTTTGGTGGATTTGTTAGAAAATAAAACATTCTTGATTTGACTTCTGCATTCCCTGAAGAAGTGAGGCGAACCTATATGCAATTGCAGTGCAGTAACATATGGGGATCAGAGAGTGAATTTGACAAGAAGCTCCACCAAACTCACCTAGAAGCTCAGTGAAGCGTCAAAATGTAAACCTAGCAAAGAGTGGTGTATTTCTGGGCAGGATTTCAGTTACTGTGTTTTAAGGCATTATTAACAAGAGCAGAGCTACAAAACCCACAGAAGATACGTCCTGTGTGATTTTACTTGGGGCTTATGTTTTACACTGTTGAGAATTATTCAGAGATGTCAAAGATGAAGAGTTATTTTTCAGTCAGTCATGCTTTTAGTCAATCACACAATTTTTTAGTCAGTATGTGCTTCACAAGCACCTGTGCACGCATGCACACACAGGTGTGCATGCACAGCTACAGGTCCAAGTGCTTTCTGGTGCCTCACTTGCTGAAAGGCTTTCAATTAGGGTTTGGAACAGGTTGACTCAGTGAGCCTGCGTGGCACTTGCCAAAGACAAAATTAGTTTTAGCCACTGTTGTTTTTCTTCCAAAAAAATAAAGCCTCACTCTCCCTTCCTCTCTTTCCCTTATATTAAGTAAAGGATATTTTCCAGATAGGTGTTTAGCTGATTTTTAGTATCATGGAAACTTCATCTGCAAAGTCACTAGAAATTCTTCAGTAAAGCAGTCTAGTAAAACGGATGATTAATATTGGTAAGCTCCTCATTTGCATATTAATTAGTCTCTGTACTCAACTAATTAAAACAGGGCTGCCTGTTTGTAGACTTGCTGAATTCCAGATCATTGCTATTGCTCTCATATAAGTGCATATAGCACAGCTAGGGCAGGCCATTGATACTACAAACAAGCCACTTAAGCAGAGGTAGCAACATTTTAAAGCATTTGCTGCTATAAGGGGGTACTTTTATTATTTTCCTTAAAAAAACCCAAAGACTCATGCTTGAAATGGCAGGATGTAATGACTTAATGACTACACAGGGCTCCTGCTTGCTTGTACTGCCCTCAGGGAGCAAGATGACTGCAGAAACCATCCAAATTCAAGGTCAGAGGGAGAAGAACATTACAGGGTACAAACAAGTGCAGGCTGAGCTGTCCTTAAGCCTTGTAGTACTTGCTTTCGTCCAGAGATGTAGCATAAAATCAAAGCTCAGCCTGGTGACTCAAGACATGAAAATTCAAGGTTATTTATGACCTGTGTGCCTCTGGTGGAATTCTCTTCAGCCTTCCCAAGCTAGGAGTGGAAATGGGACTTGTAGTTCCTTGTATGCCAGCTGTGGTTGACTTGCAAGCCCGCCTCATGGCCTCATGGGCTCTGCAGAGATGTCACAGAGGCCAAGCACTTGTTGAACTTCTGTAGGTAAAGAGCTGCACTTCACCTAGCTCTCATTTCCCTGCCAGCACCGGCTGGGTAGATGGATTACAAAGAAAGTCCACTGATCATTCCCTGACTTCAAGCTTTAGCACTCAAAATGCAGCCTTCCCATCACTTCCAAAGACCTTAATCACAGAGCCAGCCAGTGCTCACGTTTCCATCAGCATCCTGCCTCCTCTTTCCATTCCTTGGCTGAGGCGACACCATTGCCTCTTCTTCTATCCCAGCCACCAGGCAGCCCCTTCATATACTTCTCAGCCAAGCACACCTGTTGGTGGCCATGGCTATCCTCTATCCTACTTGCCACCACTTCTAGCTCCTCCTGCTGTTCTTGTTTCTGGACCTGCCTCTTGGCTCTTTTTCATTCTCCTTCCTGTCCCCATGCACCTGTTTTTTATTCCTCTCATCTGTTAGCATTCCCCACTTCACCATCACCACAGTACAGCAGGATTCCTGCAGAAATTCAGGAACTGAGGATAGAATACCCAAGGCTGGGAGGCAATTCATGAATGTATGTTTACTGCTGGAAAATGTTTTGTATGGCAGTGACGAGTAGGTTTTCTCAAGCTGTCTGTACAGAGTTTTTCCTCACCCTAGCTGCCAATAGCAGTTTGACAGGTTTTATTATACTCCATTATTCACAACAAGTCAGGTCGGCGTGCCATATGCTGTCCAGTCCTGCTAAAGCTAACCATGTGCCCATGTTGGCTGCAAACCAAGGCTGGTTAAAACCTGCTCCTTTTTTGCATGCTATTTGTTTTCAAAGAATTGGATACAGGGGCTTCAGGTCAGGCGTTCCAGTGTGTCTTATTCCACAGCTTTGCTCGTCAGCAGCCCAAAAAAAAGCAGTTCAGTTGGAAAACCCAGGGTCCTGGTATGCTTTGGACTTGATGCTGATGACATTTGAGGCAGGAGGAGAGCCTTAAATTTCTCTAGGGCCAGTGACAATTAATTCAACCTGGAGTACAGCTTTTGAGATGATTTCATGCACCGCTTCACAGGACGCACAGCTAGGAACAGTATAATGTTTCTAAGACTAAACCTCTGCCTCATTGGTAACATCTGTTTTAGAGGCATTGCAGCTACAGTAGGCATTCTAACTGCATGTGGCTGGACAGACTTCTAGGGTATCATACAAGTTCTAGCCTCCTCTATGCCTGCACTCACTGCTCCACATCCCATGCACCTTGCTACTGCCTTTTCAGTTGCTTTTGTTGCTCTGTTTTGCCATACCTTGCAGTTACCAGTGCCCTGCCAGAAAGAACATTTATTACTGCCACTCAAGTTTGTCACATTTTGAATCCCTCTCTTACCCATTGTTTGCACTGTTGTTGTTCTCAGGGTTACAGTTTCCTTCCTCTTGCTGCATCATATTTTGCTGATCCTTCTTGCTTTTTCTGTCTGGATCTCCTGTGTCAGCCAAGCTGATGGCAGAGACTACTTGTAAGTGCTTCCATTTCTGGACATGGCTCTTGTTTCTTCATGTTTGCTGTTTGCTGCTTCTCTTCCATTGCCTTCAGTGGTGTCTACCCCTCTGTCCTGAGAGTTCAGCTGCCTCAGCACTTAAATCTCACTATAGCTCAAGCGTTGCAGACACTTTGTATAACTACTTGGTAGCTGAAGCAGACCTACTCCCAAGCAGACTCAGACTCTTTTGCTGCAGTGCTGGCCTGTCTGTCTTTATAGCACTTTCAAGAGTCTGCATCACACGTGACATTTCTGCCATGGGTGGCAGGACACTACTACTCAGGTGAAGAATCATAGAATCATAGAATCACTAGGTTGGAAAGGAGCCACTGGATCATCAAGTACAACCATTCCTATCAATCACTAAACCATGCTCCTGAGCATCTCATCCACCCGTCTTTTAAACACCTCCAGGGATGGTGACTCAACCACCTCCCTGGGCACCCTGCTCCAGTGCCCAATGACCCTTTCCATGAAAAACTTCTTCCTGATATCAAGCCTGAACCTCCCCGGTGGAGCTCAAGGCTATTCCCTCTTGTCCCGTCAAGAACAGTTACTTACCTGGCCAAGTCTTTACACTTGGGTGATCTCTTATGCAGGGAGGTTATCCTGTGGTGGTCTGGCTTGGCATACATCTTGTGGCAGCCCTTTGGCTGTCTCCAGTACTATATTCAAAAGGGACGGCATCAGGAGCAGAGGTTCCTAATTACTGCTAATTAGTTATGTCTTGCAATGTCCTCTGATCTTTTGTATGTGTAAAGTGGGTCTGGTGTGCCAGCCCTTGCAAAACTCACTGTGATCTTCCTGATCACAGTCCTTGCTTGAGTAATTTTTCATGATCCTGTCACTGAACAGGGAACAGCCCGTCTAGCTCTTTCTAGAGATGGGTTGTGGGGTTTAAGTCTATGTAGGATCCCTTTCAGTTCCTAGTTGTTACACTCTGCTCAGTTCACACATCTCACAAGCATGGCCATCCTGGATCAGATGAAATGTATTCCAAGCTCTGTGTCCTGCCTCCAGAAATGGCCAGCAGTATCTGTCTAGGGAAGAATGTGAAATCCAAAATAAATAGAGAAGGACCTTTCCCAATGTCACTAGTTTGGAGATTTCTCAAATAAAATTCTCAGAAATCATAGCATTTCAAGTTTGATTCCTTCCACATGATTTCCTTTCAAAATCCTTTCTGTAACTACCTGGCTATTATCACACTGTTTCACAGGTTATATTTGCATACCTTTGGGCAATTAGTGAAAACCATAGTGCACTCCCCCCATCATGCTCTACATGTGTCTATCACCAGCCTGTGACTCCTCTGATTATGCTCCAATAAAGATGTTCTGACCTTGGGCCACCTACAAATTCCAGTGGCCCCTCTGGTATATGGAACTGTAAGGACCAAACTGAGGTCTTACTGCTGAACTCTGTCCGTGTATTATCACAGTGATGGTATAAATGAATCATGGCGGCAGTCTCAGACTGGAAACTGTGTCTCCCATTGCCCACACTGAAGGCAGATGCTGCCTAGGTGTGTGCTGATGGCTTGAGGAAAGTTTGATTTTAAGTGTGTAACCAGCTTTGCAATTGGAATATGGTACATGAACCCACAGTAAGTGCCCTGAACCAGGGGCTTGTACAATTTTCAGTGGTGTAGGCAGAATCTCTTCTTGTAAGTTCTTGGATTTCTATCACATCCTTAAAGCAGCTCAGTTTCTAAGGTTCTAGTCAGTCATGGATATTATCATTTTAATGATGTACATGGTCATGAACTGCAGGTATGTTTGTAGCAAACAGCATACCCCATTTTCACTATATGACCAGGTCTTGTCTTACCACTGGCTTTTCCTCTTCATGTTACCATAAAAAGTCTATAGATGACTATACGTGTGGATCTGTTTCTCATTGACTGCTGGCTTGACAGTCAAGGCCAGAACTGTATGCTTCAGCAGTCTACATGTAGCACAAAAGGGTCAACAGAAAAATTTAGGAGCAGGGACTTCACCTTCTTGAAATATTTTGCTAGTGTCAAATAAGATTTATAGTAACCTCTTCATCCTTACATGTGGTGAGGATGTTCTGGCCTTCCTCCATGGTCCTATATCACAAACCAAGCAACAGCATCTCTTGTTTCCTGAGGTTTTCAAACAGAAAGACTGAAATACTCAATACTTGAAAATGGTGTTTCTGTTTGCTATTAGGACTCTGACAGCACTAATTAACTTCAATTGTCTTGTCCAGCCCGTATTAGGCTCTCCACCAACATACCCTCTGCCCATAGGCCAAAGAACTCTATACAAGCTCAGGGTGTAGGTTCCCAGATATACCCCGAACTGCATCTTAGGTGTATTTCTGTTTTGTCCTCCTTTACTGGTTAGTTTTCAAGACTGGATGCCAGACTTGTGTTAAAAGCAGCTTTATTCCAAATCCTGGCTCTGACCATGTCTCCTACTGCTCCTTACTGAGCTCCCTGACCCATCACTTCACCTTGTCTGGGGTTGTCACTACTCTGCCCTGCTCAGGTACTATAGGACTGTGCTGATTTGGTGAAGATACTGCCCTGCCTGTGCTGAGGTCACCCTCAGCTTCCTGCCCACTCTTCCTTGCAGAGTAGCCTGAACAGGTGCCTGCTGACAGACATGCCTTGTCTGATCAACTCCATGGCAATAAAGGGCAGTTAACTTTCTGGTTATTGTAAGGAGAAGTGGCCAAATGTTACTGTGATAAATCCAGAGAGACAAAGAAGTTGTCATGCCTATAACCTTCAGGGTAACATTGGCACCCAGGTAAGCTCGTTTTAGCGCACTGCGCACATCAATGCTGAAATCCTTCCCATTTCTGTGGTTTCACTCTCTACTTTTCTGAGGTATGGCTGTGGCTTCCTTTGAGTCCTTCCCGAGAATAGGATGTGTGTAACTGTTTCAAGCACATAATAGGCTGTGGTTTCTTGTATAGAATAATGCATTTCCTACTATGAATTGCACTTGCCCTGCACTGGCCAGTGCATAGCATCATCACATGGATGTATTTCTCCAAGGACATTTTCTCACTTGTCTTTTTAGTTAGTATTACATGGCAGCTGGGTCTGAGGTCCAGTAGAAATCAAATTGGCCATTGATCTTAGAGCAGAGTTACTACAATGGCAGTAGAACAGCTAGCAGCCTTCAGAGATGTGCCTAGCATGTGTGAATCTCCCTGGTTCTGTTATCACACTACAGAAATCCATTCCACTGGAAGCCTGTGTCATAGTCCTTACCATCAATTACACAGCTGTGCTTTCCATCTGCAGAAAATGCCCCACTGGGAGGTGAAATGGTGCTGTTTCTCCAACATCTTCCACACCTGCTCATGACCTGTATATTATCCTCCTTTTCTTTTGATTGTTTCTGTGAGGTGTGTCCTGGATTATGATTTATTAGTCTGCTTTCCTGCTTCATGAAAACTGTTAGCTCTGGCAAATACACTTTTTTTTCTGCTGTAGCAGCCATTGTTTTGATGCTGTCTTTGGTTCAGTTCAGCAGCCCTTGCTATTCTTTCCCTAAACCTGGCTCTGTGTCTCTGGAAAAACTGGAGTTCTCTCAGTTCAGAGGTGGGATCACTTGCAGGGTTCTTTAGTGAGTTGTAGTGCCAGTTTAGTTGCTTTTGCTTTAAGTATGTTTCTTTTTCTGTATAAGTTCTTCTGTGTCATATGTTTGTATAAACACCAATACATTTTAACTTCTCCAAAAGCAGCCCTCTGAACCGTGATTTCCCTGCATCACTGTATTCACCAAATACATTGCAGGTTTTCCTATATCATGCAGGTGTAAGGGTGTTTACCCACAAGTTTATCTCATTGCTTAACCTTTTTTTTCCAGTGAGATGTGAAAGGGATAGCTTTAACTTTGGTGTCCATGTGCCCCGTGACCAATAGTGGTAGCACCAAAGCAGGTACATGGTTTTAAGACTGGAAATAAGAATATCCCTGGACCCTTTCTGCAAGGTACCTTCTTTCCATGTCATCTCATTCTTGCTGTGGATCTTGCAGGACTGCAGGCAGTCATCCTCTTCTGTATTGTCACACACTCACTGGGTAAGAACAAGAATGGGCTCCATCTATAAAAAATCTCCTTAGAGGCGAAGACACCTTTTCACCACACGGCAGCCAGCATTAAAATGTATGCATGTAGACTGACTTACCAGTTCCCCCAATATTTCCTTCCCACTTCAACACAGACTTCTACATCAGAAAAGGTATCTTTTGTTGGATCCTCAAAATCACTGCAAATGATGACCAAGAAACTGTGAGCCCCAAACAAGAGGTGGTAAATTTTGAAGGCTGGAGTATCCCTTTTGTTTAGTAGCAATTTTCTTATCACTGAGCAGATATGTATGCAAATCCCTCCTGTTGGAGGCAATGTCTTTGATCCCCGGTAGCTTAACTATTCGCCTGTGGAAGGAGTTAACAACCCAGGTCTAATAATGAATTGTTGTTACCCACTCTCTCCTCACTCCCTGGGTCCTCTCTAGGATGAACTGATGGCTTTGGTATATTAATTGACAGACAGAAATAAGATGTTAGCAGCTTCTTGAAGATGTCCTAGGCTACAGAATCTGAAATCTTCGATAACTGTCCTTCAAAGACAGCCCCTAAGGATGAATGCTGCAGCATGTTTTTGTAACAGGATCTGAATATGAACTTGCTGATTAACAGATCGTATAAATGTGTCTTGAAAGCTGCTGATTTTTATCTGACCATAAATGCTGTTCCTCTTGCTCAGCCTTGGGGAGCAGCTTGTGAGAAGTGCAATTGATTTTCCCTGACTACCCACCTGACGCAGCCCTCCTGCATGATCAGCACCACTGAAAGCTAACAGAGGATTCTCTGCATCTGGCACCTCCTCTAGGCTAGATAGAAAACTCTGTTGTGGCTGATGTGACTCCAGAGTGGCAATTTGTACCTCTGTCCTACTTTGACAAGCAATATTACAGGATGCATGACCAAGAAGCTAGCTGAGTCTCACACATAGGTCAGTGCCTTTGTTTAGACATTCAACACTTCTTCCAACTGCCTGGCAAAAGGAATATGTTTGGAGGTGTAAATGATTTTGACAATTCAAGTGCTGTGTGTTAGTACGCTGATCAAAATGCTGAGAATTTTCAGGTCAGGGAGCATCTGTTCATCTCAGCACTCTTGTTAAGAGGTAAACCCTTATAACCTGGTTGATGCTAAGGAAACATCGCAGGATTTCTCCATCTGGCAGGATTCTCTTCCACTGTTAACTGGTGCTGGATCTTCACCACAGAAAACTCCTGCCAGGGTCTTGAACACTAAATGGAGACCTCAGCAGATCAGTGTTAAACCAAATGGGACCTAAAAGTCCAGAGGTGCCCCCATGGTATTACCCAGTATCAGTGCAGATGAATGACCAAAGCCATCAGCCATTCATCAACATGACTAAATGAATGCAAGGAGTTTAGATAATGCTAAAAAAAGGAACAGAGTCATGGGGCCAACCTGCAGAGCTATTGTTGCTCTTATGAAGTTTGAGTCAGTTCCTTCTGCCTGTGTTATGAATGCATTAGTTAAATCTGGGCACTTCTTAGGCTAATGGGAGACTTTCTGATGTCTACCAGGAGCCTGGCTTTAAACTATCATTGCCTCCTCTTCCCTACTTAGGAAATAAGGATAGTTCTGCTCACTAGGGAAGTTCATTTTGGGCTGGCACTGCCTAGGATGCAACAAAAAAGCTAGATTTCCTTCCTGGGTGCAATACGTCTTGCCTATCGAGAAATGTTCCTGGAAATCAACACTTCTGGTGAGTTGCCACATTTCATTCCTAACAAGGCAGAACAATTTGCATTACAAGTCAGATGTTTTAGAAGGTAATGGGTGAAATCTGGAGCCTGGCACTTAGCTTTATCTCATTATGTCTTCTGGGGGAATATTGTCAGCCAAAGAACTGACTGACAATGGCATAAGATGCACTAGTACTAACACAGTGCATTTCTGCAGTGCAGTTTGTCTAAAGACTTAGAGTATATCTATTAACGAAGGCAAACCCCAAGGAAATCAGATGAAATCTTTGCATTGACCTTAAGCAGCTTTTGGATCAGTGCCAAAATAAGGAAACATGCAAGATCTGAAAAAAATCATATAGTGTAGGCAAGAACAATCAACTATTTCCCTGTTATGGGAATGGAGACACAGAAGTGAAACAGTTTGTCTTGTGCTGCTTGGATAATCTGAGATTGACGCTAAGTAAATGTTTCAGGAAATACTGGTCGTGGGGTGAGGAGCTGTCCAGGAGCAGCTGTCCAGGTCTCAGGCTGCATAGAGTGCCACCAGCTTGCGCTGGAAACAGAGGGCATCACACCCTGAGCTCCAGGTTACAGGAGCAGCATCAGACACTGGAAAAAGCCCAAGATCAAAGGGATCCCGTATCTTCCCCCCAGCAGGTTGTAGGCAAGGGCTCAGAAGGAAGTAGTAAGGGGAGGCAAGTCCACTGACGGGGCAGGAAACCAACCCTCTCCTTGCCCACACCCCCTCAGGTGTCTCTCCACAACAGATTTGAAGCTCTCAATGTGGAGGATGAACAGGAGGAAAACACAGAGGATGATGAACCCACATCAGAGCAAGAGCAGAGACTGCAACAGCACACATGCCATATTGCCACAACTGCCATGAGGAACGTAAAAGAGAGTCATAGTTGTAGGAGATTCTCTGCTGAGGGGGACAGAGGGTCTGATATGTCGAGAAGACCCCTCTCACAGGGAAGTCTGCTGCCTCCCAGGTGCCTGGGTAAGAGATATTGCCAGGAAACTTTGCAACATGATGAGGCCTTCAGACTATTACCTGTTACTGCTGCTCCATGTGAGAGAGGATGAAGCTGCAGCACAAAGCCCAAGGTAGATTAAAAGAGATTTTAGGGCCTTGGGATGGCTAGTGAGGGAATCTGGAGCCCAAGTGATTTTTAATTCCCTCCTCCCACGGGTGAGGACATTGTAAAGCTCAGATGGGTCCAGACTGTTAATACATAGCTCTGTGGCTGGTGTCACCACAACAAATTTGGGGTTTTTTACAATGGGATGGCCTACACAGCACCAGGACTCCAGGTAGAANAAGCTCAGATGGGTCCAGACTGTTAATACATAGCTCTGTGGCTGGTGTCACCACAACAAATTTGGGGTTTTTTACAATGGGATGGCCTACACAGCACCAGGACTCCAGGTAGAAGGGAGCCACCTTTCTCAGAGGGGGAGGAGGATCTTTGCCAAGGAGTTTGCAATACTTTTGGATAGAGCTTTAAACTAGATGTTAAGCAGGAGGGCAATAATACCAGGCTAGCCTGTGACAAGCAGTGGGTAACAAGCAGAAAGGAGCTGGAAGCTATCATGCTACTAGATAGCTACGATCTAGTTGCCATCACTGAAACTTGGTGGGATGAATCCCATTACTGGAGTGTGGCTATTGACTAATCCAGCTAATAAAGACCCCCACCCAAGGGGATCCAATACTGGACCTGATGGTCATTAATACAAGTGAAGTCATCAGTGACATTAGGATTGGAGGCAGTCTGGGGCTGCAGTGATCAGGCACTGCTGGAGTTCAAAGTCCTGAGGGA